>JAVYIG010014389.1:0-41784 GCA_035222895.1 Strongylocentrotus droebachiensis
GTATTAATCCACTCTAGTGCCATTAGTATGGCAACTAGTTCTGCTCTCATAATACAGACATGGGATAATCTAAAAAAATTTCACCACATTATAATGAGATACATAAAATGCGGCTCTGTCTTTCCATCCTCGAGTTTAGAACCATCTGTATATATATGTAAAAACCCATTCCATGAATTTCCAATGCTTATCTAGAACAATCGATTTTATTTCAAATGGAGGCATTTCCTTTTTTTGCACTTTGCCATGGTGTTCGAAAGACACTTGTGGTCGTGCTAACCGCCATTCTGGATTTCGGCAATAAGTTGGTTTGCCCTTCCACCACTACTTCGTCTCTAAAGGATCGCAGTTTAAAAGGTCCTTCTCCTATCTTCCATTCTAAGTTATTTAAATCATAGTCATCACCCAATACTTCTTTTGTTGGGTGGTTTAAAGTACTAGACAGTAAATAAACTCGAAAGTTATCATTAACAACCTTCTACGATATCTCAGAGGCAGCTCCCCGGTCAAAACTTGTAAAGCCTCCAAGGACACATTGTGTATTGTGCCTGTAATAATTTTTAAGGCTCTGTATTGGATAGAGTCAAGTTTTTTTGTTAAAGATATACAAGCAGAATCATACATTTCACTCCCATAGTCCAAAATGGATAGGATAAGTCCTTTATAAATCATCATCAAAATCTCATACTTACTTCCCCAGGGGGTGCCGGAGACACAACGTAGCAAGTTTATTCTTTTCTTACATTTATCAATGATAGAATCTATATGGACAGACCAAGTTAATTGGGAGTCAAACCTCACACCAAGGAACTTATACTGCTCGCATATAGGCAGATTATGTCCTTTTATTTGTAGAAGAATATCTTTCTTTTGTTTGTTGGTAAAGACTAATACTGCAGATTTGGTAGGGGAAATGTTTAACTTCCACGTCCAACACCATATCTCAAGCTCATGCAGGGCCTCTTGTAATTTCCTGCGGGCCAGCTCTAAATCCTTATTTGAACACCAGATTGCAATGTCATCAGCATAGCAAGATAATTTAACATCACTTACATTTATCTTGAGATCATTTAACATTAAAGTAATAATAAAGGACTAATGAACTTCCTTGCGGGATTCCATTTTCTACGTGTAGTGGCGAGACATATAGTTATTTATCCTCACATTAGAAATCCTACTCAATAGAAATGCTTTTATAAAAGTAACATTTTTCCACCAATGCTAAGATAGATAATTTTCTTAGTAGACCTGTTTTCCATAGCGAATCATATGCTTTTTCTAAATCAGAAAGACCGCTACGGTATATTTTTACTTTCAAGGATATATGTATGTCCGTCTCCAATCTCACTAGTGATCTTTGACATTCCTATATTTGCGGAAGCCAGATTGAATAGGATTTAATAGTCTGTTTTTTTTCTAGAAACCACGTCAAGGCGATTTTTTATCATTTTTCCATAATTTTAGAGAATGTTGATATCAACGAAATCGGCCTATAAGAGGTCACTTGAGTCGGATCTTTTCCGGATTTCAGATTGGTATTTGAATAACCTCATACCACTGATGTGGAAAAAGTGAGATTTTCCAAATGTCATTATACAAGTTTAATAAATACATGAGTGCCTTGTCGGCAACTTCTTAATCATAATTAAATAATATCATCCTTACCGGATGAGGAGTTTTTCATCTCCTTTAAAACATTCCCCATTTCACTCATGTTAAAGTCATCATTGATACAATCATCATCATTTGTTGAAGAATTATTGTACAAGATATTTTCGTTTTCATTTTTAGTTACGGAAAGTGATTCATCAACCGATTTAAATAGGTTGCCATTGCATTTGCTTTTTCCTCAGATTCTTTCAAGATATTTCCGTCTACAAATAGATTGTGAAAGATGTGCTTGTTCATTGTACTGTCCCGCATTCTTTTAACCTGTTCCCAGACTTTCCCAATGGTCTGTAAATCTATTCATTCTACGGCAGTACTCTAACCAATAATCATATTGAGCTCTCCTGATTACCTTCTGAGCGACAGCTTTCTTCTTTAAGTATTTCTTAACATCATTTAGATCATAATACCTTCTAACCTGTTTTTTAGACGATTTCTCTCTTGCACCGCCTTCTTGCAGGCATTGTTCCACCAGGGATTTACTTTTCTTCTCTTGGCAATCTGCACACGCGGAATGCACTTGTTCGACGTTTCCTTGATCACCTTAACAATCACATTGTATCTGCCTTGAATGTTTAGTTCTGCACCAAGATTTTCATATCCTTCTTTTCTCAATGCCTCTTCAATTTTCTTCTCTATACTCTTCCAATTAACCTTTCTAAAAGACCATCTCTGTCCATATTCTCACCCCCTGGTCTATTGTACACATGTTTAAATTTAAGCAAACCAGATTATGATCACTGCCAAAATTATTGGATAGTACTTTCCACTCTGTATTACGTGCTAATTCTTTCGATACTAAGGACAAATCCAGATTTGAGTATGTACCATAATATGGGTCTACCTTGTAGGAGATCCATCATTTAATAAAACCAAATCATTATTTTCTATAAAAGACTCCACAGTTCTACCGTTTGTGTCTAATTTGTTGCTCCCCCATAGAGGATTGTGACTATTAAAGTCGCCTAGAATCAAATACTTCCCCGGCATGTTTCTTATCATGTTATTTAGATCTATCAGTTCAATCTTTTTACACGGATTATAATAGTTGAAGATTGAGATAACTCCGTTTTTACAAAAAATATCAACTTTTGGTATTCGGCGTTCCTGGGTGTATCCATCGCCTGAAAAGTGATGTCGTTTTTAATACATCACCAAACCACCTCTTCTGCCGTCCGGCCTGTTTTTACAAACACAAACGTAATTGGGTATAGACAAAACATTAAAATCGTTAAACCAAGTTTCTTGGATGCACATTATATCTGGGTGAATACCTAACAAATTGTTATCAATAAGGGAAGATAAAAAGTTTGCGCCATGCGCCGTCAAGCCTTGTGCGTTCCATTGTACAATCAATAGGTCTGATATGGACTTATTAGTCATATGAGGCGACTTTTTACCATTTCCATGGTAATGTCTACCTTCAAATTCTTTGCCTGCTCTAACTACCGCTTCCAAGAAATTATCATCATTACTGGACTGAGGCAACTGTCGTACCACAAACAGAATAAACATAATCAAATCAATAGATGTCATATTTACTGGAGTTTGGGTTGCAGTTTCCTTCTTTGTTTTTCGTACTGGAATTGGGATCTGGGAATGAGATCTGGGTATTGCCCTGTCCCTTTCTTCCTGTCCCTTTCTTTCTCGTACTGTGTGTGGGGTATGGGCCTGAGGGTTCGGATTGGCTCTCTGAGGATTCGGATTGGCTCTCTGAGGATTATTTGGCCTTGATTCTGTGTTATGTTTTTTGGCAGGTTTGTTTAGATTTGCACTACCCATGTCTTTCTGATTATCCATGTCAGTAACGGCATTTTCATGTATCTGTGCACGATGGGCCTTGGCCGCTTGGGCATAAGTGATGTTTTCCTGTAATTTTATTTTTTGAATTTGCTTCGCCCTCTGCATAAAATTTACAACCTTGGTAAGCTGCAGAGTGGTTTTCACCACATCTGAGGCATTTAGGGTTCTCCTTATTAGGGCAATCTTCGAACTCATTTTCTCCCCCCGCATCTAACACATCGGATATTGCCTTACAAGTTTGCCTAATGTGTCCGAATAACTGACATTATGGCATCGCGGCACAGGAGGGATATAGTCATCCACTTGCTTACCTCATACAGAAAATGTATGGACTCGGGTAAGTTTTTACCCTTGAAAGTGAGGAGAACGGAAGGGGTTGCTACCATTTCTCCTTTGATCTTCTTCATAAATCTTTTAGCGTTCACTACATTCTGTTCTTTTCAAACTTCCTCTTATTTCCTCGTTACTGATTTGGGGATCAATCTTGTGAATAACTCCTTTAGTGGTTGATTGGCTCCCATCGTATCGTGTAACTTTCACATTAATGCCCGCCAACTGGGTTAATTCCAACAGTTTGGTATTTGGTTTTCGCTCTCACATCCTCACAATCAACATGTTCTTTCTTTTACCATATCTTTTACTCTGCCTACAAGATCATGAATTTGTTTTACAACCTTCACGGGGTTGGCTCTGCACACATTCTTATTCTCCAATCCAACAATAACTACTTTACCCTCAGAATGAGTTGGTGTCGAGCGGGAGAATTTGGGTATTTTGTTATTCTTTTCATGTAACACTCCATCACTATTGCTTCTAACCCTTGGCCTCTTTTTCGATTTTTGCGTACTGCCGTTTTCCATGAACAATCTGCAATGTCACTATCTTCCAGGACCGTAGTACCGTCAGAAGATATACCTTCACCTAAATCATGTACATCGTCCCGGTATTTCTCAGCAACGGCCGTCATATAATTCTCTTCCCCCGAAGATAAAGAGGAGAGAGAAATCGACGCCATTCAATTTTCAAACGCGCATAATTAAGATTAGTAGGATAAGTGAAAATTCTTACCTTTCAAGGCTGTGTTATTTAAGTTGTTAATCTTACGTGAATGGAGGGATGAAAATGAGTGCAATAAATCACCACAGGATCGCCACTTAGGGTCACCTCCTAGACCTTTGCCTTGACTACAGTGACGAACGAGTTAAAACGTGAAGATGTGATCCAACAACGAGATTGCTACGGCGAACGCTCGTATAGTCCGATGGGCTGGACACGGTACAGGATTGACTCAGCTGCCGTCGAGTTCAGAGGGGTGCGGCTGGTTCGAAATTCCCGCCAAAATTCTATATAATACACGCCAATTAGGAGCTTTTAGAGAAAGCGACCGTCTCCGTTGTATGGTCGTATATTCGTTCTAGATTAATTAATATCTTGACCTTGAGAGGGAGCTATTCAACATAAAGTGTTTATTATTTACAATTTCATAACTTTAGAGTCGATTTCGACCGCGACAACGATCACTGAATATTGTAGGATCGTATATGCTTCCAATATGTTCATTTGAACCAAATTCATGACCCCGTACCAAAACTTTGTATTACCTTTAACATGTGCCTCTTTTTCTTTTTAATAAGAGCCATGCCCTTCCCCGTTCTCATAATAGCCCCCTTTCACCTCCAATAAATGGCCCTATTAAAATCTGATCTGCACCTCCCTTTTTGTCTCGCCTACAAGCAAAAAGCGAGACATAGGCGCCGCTTTTCCGGCGACGGCGGCGCTAACGGCGACGGCGTCAACATCAAAAACTTAATCTAAGGTTAAGTTTTTGAATTTTTGATATAATTTTCAAAGTTTAAGTTTTTAGTCAATGAAACTTAGACTATAGGGTTATCAAGTATTCCCAATCACGTGAGTAGAATTTCAGGTCACAAAGTTAAGGGCAAAGGTCATTTTAGGTCAACAAACTTAGACTTTGTTGTGGCATCAACATCAAGATTTTGAATTTTTAGCATATTTTCAAAATTGTTTGTTCAAATACCATGAAAATTGTACCCAAGGGTTATCAAGTATCACAAATCATATGACACAAATTCCAGGTCACAAGGTCAAAGCTCATTTTAGGTCAGTAGACTTGTATTATGTTTTCACAACTTAATTATATTCAGAGGATTTCATTTTTGGGGGCCTGCTAATGGGCCACCCTGCCTATAAATAATGTTCCAACCTCAATTTTTCATCATTTCGAATTGCATAATGCAGGCGAGACCGCCGAGAGCGTTTCCCTTGTTTTAAAACTATTGCACTTTTTCCTTTTTTTTAAGTGCCCCTTTTCATATCTATTATCTGGTCAGTGCCCCTTTTCAGGCGCAATAAGACTAGTACACCTCTTTTCACCTTTTGATAAATTCCCTTTTAACAATGATACGTGCCTCCTTTCCTTTCCAATACCAAAGGGACCTATCCCCTTTTCATAAATGCCCCTATCAAAAATTAGTGTCCCCTTTTCCTCTCATCATTAACGCGCCCCTAATTTCAAGGGACTAAGAGTAACTTCCCCCAAAGCTCGCTCGCATTTATAGATGATATAATTACGTTTCTTATTAAAGGTCTTTTCAGTCTTCCATTGTGAGAATGTGCTTATAATCCCATCAGGATTGGGTTTTCCCTCCTAATTTGAGGGGTAATGCCCCCCTCCGAAGCTGAAATTTTGAAACTGGATTTGGTCAAACTCCCAATAGATAAATATCATTCACAATTCTCTTCAAGCAGTACGTGTAACTTCACCTTGCAAGCAGTATGTTTAATTTTTTAATCACCTTGTATATTAGGCCCTGTATTTCAGCTCAAATTGTTTAGTGATTGTGGACAGGCGAGGCAGGAAAATAGAAAATTTGGCCTTCATACACACAACCACACCAGTGACACCATGAAACGGAAACACTATTACAATGATTACCGGTACTGAAACATAGTTTTCAAACTACCAAGAAGAGGTAACCAGGAACCAAGGTATAATACAATGATGCAATTGTACCCATGTTGTAGTAGTACATGGTAGTAGTATGGATATCCCGCCTCTTCTTTTATGCATATCCTTTCCACTGCTATCGCAAGTTTTTAAAAAAGGGCCCAATGTCTGCATAACTAAGCAAGGTAGGAGTTAAAAAAATGATGTAAAACATTAAGTATATCACACCAAAGCATCTCAATCTGACAGCACGATGTGTAGAAAAGTTAATGGTGTAGATAAATACACAAGAAATATGTTCATCTGGAGTCTAAGTCAAGCAATCATTTATAAAACTGAGGCTTTGCCAAGGCATCCATTTTAAGTATGCGTGTATAGGGCAAATAAGAAGTAGTCAAGTACTCAAGTTACCGCCTGTCAGCCAAGATCAAACTTTTGGAATATAAGAGTTTTGGGGAGGGGTCATCATTTATCAATATCTGTTTATTGATAATAATTATAACATTTGGGAATGGGCCTATGAGTATGATTTATATATTGTATATAACAAGCAACTGTTAATAAAAGGTCTGATATACCTTGGTGCGTGTGTGGACCACGGAGTAACCATCACACTAAAGGATGTTGTATACTATTGTACAATATTATTGTTTCTCTGGAAAAAATTGCAATCATCGAGTCATAGGTAATTTTTTTTTTTTAAAGAAATCAGCATGTTTTGATAATGTGTTTTATAATAAGGATGCAGGTCATGATACAATACATTCCCTGGAGACAAAAATAGTGCTCAGATTTAGCATAAGTATGCTTTGTTGAATTTTTTAAAGAAAAAAGTAATCTACAAATGGAAGTAGCAGATGAGGTCATTTGTGCTTAATATTTGACCATCAATGTTATAATCTGTAAACATATTAGTTTGTTGTAAGAAAATGAATAAATTAAACATGTTTATTATCTTATATACAGTATTCCCTTCATATCTTTTCTTTTTAGTGTGCATATATGGTTGGATAAATGGAATCATATGTGGAAAAAATCTGGAAACAGAACGTGAGAGTTCAGAGAGAGAGAGAGAGAGAGCAAAAGAGAAAGGAAAGGAAATGAGAGAACTGTTTAATGGTGAGAGATGTTGATGTCGTGAAAATGAGAAATTTATAATGCAGTGAGATAGGGAGAGAGAGAGAAAAAAAAAGAAAATCCATCTTATAAATGCATTAATCGCCTCGCCGCTATGCGGTTCGTGGGCGATGCTCTGCATCGTCATAGGGTCAACCCCACCCCCCCCCCTTAGCAAAAAGCTAGATCCGCCCCCCTGATAGGCCCTGACAATGAAATCTGGAGAACATACAGATTCACGAGGGCTGGACTACTCGGTCTCGTGGATCAAATAATGAAATAATGGAAGTTATTATAAAAGTATGTTTTTCTCTCTTGTTATGATAATTGGAGAAAAAAACCCTGTTGATTAGATTATATTAGTTTTAGCTTCAACTGCTTGATATTAATATGCATGTGGGCACAAATAGCAGCAACTGCGGTAAGTGATATATACGGTACTCCTTGAGCTGCGGTAAATGATCTTATTGAATATGCCACTTACTCGTTTTCCATAGACCTGTGCACAAATGTTATCATATAATGCTATTTAAAAAAAAATCAATAGGATTGTGTACAAATTGAATATATTATGCCATTCTTTCCACTTAACTTCACGTTATTCAATATCCGTGTCATTCAAACAATACAGGCAAACATTCCCTGATGTCATTAAGTTTACATCAATCTATCTTGCTTCTCTCCTTATAAACAAGCCATCTTCATTGGAATTCACATCCTGAATTCCAATGAAGATAGACACCTCTCTTGCATTGTACATGAAGTATCCATCCACTGATCTCCGCACGAAGTACCCTCAATTTTACGCACAGATAGCTCACACTAACCCGTAACCAAAACCACCCTGAAATGATGACAATATTTAAAAGATCAATTCATTTGTAATCAAGTGTGGATTTTAATTCATTTGATCCCTTGATACTCTGGGTACGGTATACCGAAACAGGGGAGGGAGCAGCTTGTGGCGTGGAACCATAAGGACCAATGAGGTTCTTTTGGGACATAGTTAATATAAAATTACCAAGCTGAAACCTACCCTAATACCAGTCACATAAATCAATGCTTAACCAAGTATTTGTTGCATTTTTCTCAATCATGACTTGTTGAGTTTTGTGCAGAAGTGCGACAATCCATTGATTGAGAATGTATATAGCGAGTAGTCCAAATCAGGAGGGTCGCAAACTCCTTCTCAACCTCCATTGTTACATCTTGATTCCTGAAGAGCCTTGTGATTTGAGATGAACTTGGGAGAAGTTCCCACATTGTTTTGGAGGCACACGCTCCTTATGCTGACTGCTCCTCTTCAGCAACTACTACAGACAAGTCCACTTGCATCTTTGTAACCAATTCCAATAAGCCAGCTGTTCATGAATAAAATGTTAATTGAAAGAAGAAAAAAAAAATCCAATATTGTTACAAGCACTTTAAGATCTAAAGCTGACATCACAAGTATATTTCTTTTTCTTCTTCTAGTAATCTTCAAAGGGCTATTAGTTTTATATAAATTCACTGTTTGCTCGACAGGAGTACATTCCTTATTTTCCGTGCCAACGAGAGATCCCAGATTAAAATATTACTTCTCATTATGGTCTGAAATGAAATACCATATTGCCAAACATGTATTTTATTACTAATATACTACATGTCTGAGTAAAAGATGTAATCAAACATTCCGACCATTGTTTTAAAGACTGTCAATACTACTGGGCCAGAAGGGATTAGACCACCCAGCCAGGTCACTGACAGGTGGCTATCTCATCAACTCAGCTCTCAACTAACATAAGAAAGAGAGGATCATGGGGACCAACAGGCACCGATTGGGGAAGTTTTCTATATAGAGAGAGCAAGTACATGTAGCTACAAGTAGGACAGTGGGGCTTTAAGAATAGCAATTAGCATTCATAGAAATGGCATAGAATTTACATCCTTAAACTTTAAGTTGTGAAAACCCCATTTTGATTTGAGTGTAACTTTTGAGTTATTAACAACCAAAAGTTTCCAGTGATTTGTTTTTGTTTCACTTTTAGTACACAAACATATTTTTCTTTATCACACTTGCAGGTTCTGGGATATCTACAACAGGATATAGTCATATAAGATAATTAGATCTTGTACTGCTAGGCTGCCCCCCCATCCCCCTCTATTATACGAGTGTGAAAAAAGAATACAATTCTTTGTAGCCTTTCTTAATCACTAATCAAAATTTTGAACTTCAGTTAATGTTGTTTAAAGAATATATTGTGAAAGTGAGATGGATTGCAGGTGGCAAGGGTGTATTGGTTGAGAATTGCAGGTAATAATTCATGCTCTACTATGAGCCAACTTACTTCACACACTATCATCTTGCAGCAGGGTAAGGCTTTTACAGAAATTTTAGAACTTGCAATGGGATGTACTTAAATATCAACTTTGTACAATAGCAGTATGTACATGTAGAAAGGAATTTAGGATAACCTGACTTTGGGTCTGCCAATGCTTAACACAAGCTTTATTTCATCAAGATATATGGTTATTGCTCAAGTTGTGATAGGGTTTTAGATTAGCTTTAGGGTTAATATTACGTTTAGCTATGGATCCAGGATTAAGATTAAGAATTCCTTTTGTGTTACAACATAACCACTAAACAATAGAGCATGTCGTAAAAATCAGGTACACGTTTCACAAACTGGGGGTCAGCGTATTTTTAGTTTACTAATACAAAGGAAGATTTTTAAACTGCCAATGATGAGTATCAATACATACAGCTCCACCAGCACCTGGAAAATCTGATTGTACGACACTTGTTCCTCAAGACATTTGCTCAACATCAATTTCCTACACTATTATCCAAATACTTAACTTCATCCCTGGATCCAACACTAGACCTAACCCTAACCTTACACCTAACCTCAATTCCAATTGCAACCCTCGGCCTATCCCTACACATTTGACAAAAAAAGCCTTGAGCAGTCGTTGCAGGAGCAAATGTTGGGTCACTCGAAATGCCATGACAGGCTCACTTGCTATGAATTTATCTGTTTCTTTACCAGATTTAAAAAAAACATTGTAATATTCATTATGAATTACCAGTCCATTGTGCTTTGCTCCTAATATGTCAGGCACAAAAGGCCATCGCTTTGAGGTAAGGGGCAGAACATCAAGACTGGAACCTCAAGGCACCCCATGATCTCTCAACAGGAAGCCCTCCTTCTCAATCCCTGGAACAGAATTATAAACAATTCAATAAATATTAACCAAATTTGAAATAAATAGCACTATTTAATATTTTAGTTGTCTTCAACGTTTACTTTTTCAGCAAAATTTGAAGGTCAATTATTATTTTATTTTTTTGCTTGTCATTCCTTTTCATGTATTGGACCCCCCCCCTTTCCCCCCTGCACATGAGCTTTAAATGTAAATTCTAAAAAGAGAAACACTTCAGCAACGTGTTAGTAGACATGTGGATTCATACATAGCCATCACATGAATACATACTTCTCAAACCAGCCCTTTGCAATTTTGCATCCCCTTCA
Source organism: Strongylocentrotus droebachiensis (assembly GCA_035222895.1). Lineage (NCBI taxonomy): Eukaryota > Metazoa > Echinodermata > Echinoidea > Camarodonta > Strongylocentrotidae > Strongylocentrotus > Strongylocentrotus droebachiensis. The sequence goes on from JAVYIG010014389.1 coordinate 11,068, forward strand.
GCTTGACCTTGACCTCACCTATTTCAAAATTTTGTTTTACTTGAAAAAACTAAACAGATCAAGTTAGATCAAAAGTAAATATGTTTACCTTCTCTTGTGGTGGTCTGTTTTCTCCAGGACATTCTTGTTTCAAGCACATACTCCAAGAAAGCAAGCATTTGGTACTGCATTAACTGCGACAAGTCTCTGTACATTTTCCTGTAAAACAGAGGGGGGAGGATTTAATTCTTAGAATAAAAGGAAATGAGCATGATCATTTAAATATTGATGAGCATTTGCAGAATTAACTGTTCTAGTTCAATTTGGATTTTCTCGTTACCAAAAGAGCCCTCCTTCATTATCTAACATTGAAATTTATATTCAATTTCTTGATCCAGATCTAGTTGATCTACAGTCTCTAGATGATCTAGATCCATGTCTCGTAACTGTTCATTCTATCAAATAGAAAAAACACAAAATAGATATGGACCTAGATCTATATGTGACAGAGAAAACTTTATCGTGTTTACAGCAAACAAAAATTCAAAGATAGAGCCTAGAGTAGAGGCAAATAAGGCTAAGCCAACAAAGAGTTTAAGAAACACACAGGCACCACTATATGTACCCCTGTATACAGTGTAGTCAAATTGGGGGGGGGGGGGGGATCGTGTTTTAATTTGTTAGACAGCTACGAGACTCTGTACGACTACGAGTATCACATTCACAGGCACGCACGGATCCAGGGGGGCCAAGCTGGCCTTGGCCCCCCCCCCCACCCGCAAAAAAAAAAAAAAAAAAAAAGAGAGAGAGAGAGAGAGAAGGAAAAGAAGGGAAAAAGGAGAGAAAGGGAAAGAAAGAAGAGGAAGAAGAAAAGAAAAGGGGGAAAAGAAGATCGGGGGGCCGAAAGGGCATTGCCTCCCAGCTATAACCTCTCCCCCTCCCCCCATCAAAACATAAAAGAGAAGGAAGGAAAGGGAAGGGAAAGAAAACAAAAAAGAGGAAGAAGAAAAGAAAAGGGTGATAAAAAGGGGATAACAGTTGTGATTAATCCCGCCAACAATGTGTGGATCGGGGAGGGGGCCAAAAGGCCCTTGCCTCCCCCTAGCAAACCTAAAACAGAGAGTAGGAAGGGAAAGGAAAGGAAAATAGGAGAGAAAGGGAAAGAAAAAAAGAGAAAGAAGAAAGGTAGGGGAGATCAGTTACAATATTTCCCGCCAACAAGGTGTAGATCGGGGGGGGGGGGGGGAGGGGCACTGGCGTACTGATGGGGAAGGGGGCTGTGGGGGGGTGACAGATGCCCCCCCAAATATAATTCAAACGTGGTTTATTTCTAATTCGATACCAGTGATTACCGGTGATTTACAAATGTTGCTGAAATGACATAATTTTCTGAGATTTTTCCTCAATGTTTAATAAATTATACTTTTTAATGCATTTGTGGGACAATGGCAAATTCATAAAGAAAGAAAGAATAGTGACGCCAATTAGTGTCCTGCCAGTGTCACAAATAAGGTATCATAATATGTTCATAATATGTTCATCTGACCATAAACCCCTGAGCTTCCGGGGCTCTGTCCCCTGAACCCAACCAATGGCCATAAGGCAGGCCCCTGGATGCTCATCTGACCATTATCTATCACCTAAAAACCCCACATCAATTTGTGACCTGCCAGTGCAAGGTATAAAAATATGCTCATCTGAAGGTAATGTAATGTATAAAACCCCTGAGCTTCTGGGGGCTCTGCCCCCTGGACCCCACACCAATTAATTTGTGTCCTGCCGGTGTTACAAATAAGGTTTCAAAATATGCTCATCTGACCGTAATTAAATGCCTATACCCCTGAGCTTCTGGGGGTTCCACACACTAAAAAATAATGGTACAAATTTGCACCCTATAGGGTGCAGACCGCTGCTACAATAGCGGCCACCTATAGGGTGCAATTTTGCACCCCCAATTGGGGTGCAAAATTGCACCCTTATTTGGGGTGCAGACTTGCACCCTTAGAGGTGCAAAAAGAGTACCCTTAGAGGTGCAAACGAGCACCCTTAGGGGTGCAGACCGCTGCTACAATAGCAGCCACCTATAGGGTGCAATTTTGCACCCCCAATTGGGGTGCAAAATTGCACCCCTATTTGGGGTGCAGACTTGCACTCTATAGGTGGCTGCTATTGTAGCAGCGGTCTGCACCCCTAAGGGTGCTCGTTTGCACCCCAGTTTGAGGTGCAGAATTGTCCCATATAGGGTGCAGGGGTTTGGGGTCCACAATTGTTCCCTGAGGGTGCATACATACACCCCTTGGGATGCAAGCAAGCACATTTAGGGGTGCAGATTTACAGCCTTTATATGGTGTAGAATTGCACATTGCAGGGTGCAGATGCACTCTTTACATCACATTATAACCAATAAAATCATAAGATCAAACAATTTGTTTTCATATCAAAATCACATTTTATTGACAACATGAATGACCGGTTTCAGTTTCCACTATGCATAGTGGGTAAGAGAAAATAACCACTTATGACACTGTTGCCATATATATGCGGTTTACCTTCTGCAATATCTAGACAAAAGTAACAAGTAATATAAAGAAGTAATACAATGTGCGTGTAATATACCAAGTTGGGCTGTTGGCAAACATCAACATTCTAATTTGAGGTACAAAAAAAGGTGAAATCTACAATTACACCTTTGAATACAGTATGCTTTTCTTGCATGAAGTAAAGGCAAGAGAACAAACTTTAACAGCTTTAGTCAGAGAATCAACACCAATTTATTCTTATAAATGAAGATGACTACTGAAAATGTTATCTTCATTTATTCCATCAATTCCACCAAATAATTTGGGGACAGCAAATATATTGTACAAAAACTAAATTAATACTACTCTACAGGACATACAAGAATACTAGAATGCACATCGATTGGAACTTATAGTAGGAAAAGAACAGTAATCACTTCTGGGCCCCGTTGCAGAAAGAGATACAATCGATTGTAAGTCCGATCACGTGTTCTACATGCGGAAATCTGATTTCGGCTTGGAGAAGAAAACCTCTCTCTGTCACTATTTACAGAAATATAAGATGAGAAATGTAACTATTCTCATGATCAAGATATCTCTTTGAGCTGCATATCATATGTAGTTAGCTGCTTTATTATTGCATAAGGATACAAAAATCCTATTTTCTGTCTTGATAAAAATATAAGCACACACAAAACATACAATACTTTGGTAAATAGCACACTTCAATTATTTAAAAAAAAAAGTATTCCTATAGCCCAAGAAAATACACCTGTAAATGTGTATAGAAAAACAGTAAATTTGTAATACTTTGGAACCCGACATACATACATGTAGTTAGTCAATTTCACATGTCCATGTTTTATTTATTTCATAAATGTTCAGCCCTGATACAAGATATAAAGAGGTACATTCAATATATGATATTCTAATAAATGTATCAAGTTAAGCTAGCCTCAAGACAGAAATAATCACTAACCAGTTCATACCCGTGCATTTGACTAGCACAATTACTGTATTCCTGCACAGCCTATGTTTGCTTCTCTTAATTAATATAGACATAGGCTCCTTGGCTCCAATCAAATAGTTCAACAAATCACCAGAAACATTATGTCCCTTTCATCAGACGAATAAAAGGAAAGGACATATTACTCGTGACTTTTTGGATTCAAATCCAGTGTACAATCTGACAGTTTTATCAGTTCTCGTGACAACAGTAGTCAAATCAAAATCACCTTTCTTGCCATGCTGTTTCTTTGTAGCTTTCAGCTTTGCCTGTAAATGACTATTCCTCTGTTGTAGATCTTCAATTTGTTTTTGCTTTGCAACACATCCAAGGCAGGTACATAATCTTTTATCACAATGTAGCCCATAATTGTGATCAGTGAGATGTGCACCAACAATATGATCAGATCTTTTCTCCTTATTACTTGAAGCTGTCTCATCAATTTCTTGGTGCTCATCAAGAGTAGAGGATCCATGAAAGTCAGGATCTCCTGTCAAGTCGACATTCTTTCTCTTCCGTTTACTTGTTGATTTCTTCTTTTCTGGGCACTGAGGTCTTTCTCTTGGAGGCAGATGAGGAGATTTATGTGAAGACTGGTGTGCTGAGCTGTATCCCAGATTCATTGTTGGGTCTGGCCACGCTGCACTAGGTTGTCCATCTCAAAAGTGATATGAGCAAACCCTATCTCCATACGTTGGTTCCCAGTTTTTGCCATTTGGACGTTTTCGATTTATCGCCTTTATCCATCGTCGACGGCCGTCTGCATCTTTATTTTGCAAAGGAAAAGGGAATGGTACAAAAGGTGGTGTGCATACGCAGGCCCCATATTTCAGGCCATGTCTGTCACACAATTGTGAATACCATTTATCAAGCTTGAATGTACTGTTCGAGCACCCAATAACAGCACAGATTCTCCCCATGATGATAGTCTGATTGTAAAAAGAGAGAAAAATATTTCATGTTAACACAAATTATAATGGTTTCTATTTGGGCAGGAAAAGATTTCTTCTTTCTTGGGAGAAAAAAAATCACAGCTGATAGTCTCAATCCCCCCCCCCCCTCCCCCAAGAAAGGAATAACATTAAATGATTGCCTTAATTAAGGTTAAAATCTCAATGATCATACAAATTTACCAAATAAATCTGCCTTGTTCCCTATAACACATGCTAGCTGTAATGGAATAAAGCAGCCCATTGGCATTGCCAAGAGGACATCAGTACTGTTTATGATGTCACAGGGCATGCAGGACAATGAAGGTGAATTTACAGCTGGCACAGTGGCAGCATTCATTGTCATTGATTGAAAGAATTTTAACAGGAAGTGAAGTGAAACTACTTATTTTAGTCAATGGATAGGCATAACTAGAAGGCAAGTCCTTGTTATACGGTTTGTATACATTTTTTAAATTCAAATCGGTCTCAGTGTCTTTTGTTTCGATTACATAGACTAGAGATCTAGATCTAGTCTGAATTTAGTCACTCTTTTTCTTCACTTCAGTTCAATCAACATGATCAGGCAAAATAACAAACAAAATATGCGTAAGCAGGTAAGTTTATATCATGTAGGCCATAATTATTTTAAGTGATATACATGCTGAACTAGCAGGGAAGAGCCTTCATATGAGTTATTCTTAACACCGGTTATTAAATTTTGAAGTCAGAATCACGACCTTTTTTAACGATTGCCATACGAAGCAGACGGCTTACACAAAATATACTGTATGGGGCAACAGTCGGGACACGGCATACTTTCGCCTCTGTGGAGGCAACTGCTGATTGCAAAGAAGAAAAATACTAAATCATTTGCTGACCACGTACAAAACAAAAGGAAAAGAAGGAAAATATATCCAGTTACCTGCTCAAGATGATTTATGGAAAAGGAATGATGTCATGATGTAAAAGAATCGTATCTAGAACGTGATAAATGCTATATCATTCCCCATTCACTGTTGTGTGTAAGCACAGCACCGACCAATATTTATCCCAATTGATCCAGCGGAAAGGTCACGGAGGATTTTTCGCGCATGCGCATAATCTAACTACGAACTCGCTTATTAAACTCGGCAATTGAACGGAATTAAAAGTCTCTGCAAAAGATCGACTGACTTAAACTTGTTTCATAAAACTTATAGTCCATGATTTTTCATGGAATAATAATAACGATGCATAAAAAGGGTATAATTGTTTATTGTTGTGTTATGTTGTTCTTGAAATATATACACAGACTTGAGAACAGATCAATCTTCAAACTACAGTGTAATTTCATAATGCTTTGATAAAGACTAGTGGGGTGCACATTCTGCACCCTCCAAATTCTTGCACCCCTCAGGGTGCACATTTTACGTTGAATGCACTGAGTGCGCCCTATATGGAGCAGATTAGTACCCTCGGCCAACTACGCGTAATCTGCACCCCAAATGTACCCCTATTTCTTAGTGTGCACCCCTTGACCCCAGCAGGTTCTTCGCCCTTAGACACCACGCCAATTTCACAACGCTCTACCTGATCGTAAATACCTCCCCCCCCCACCTACTTAGAGAAACGTTTAGCCGGGCCTGCATGTAAGAGTGGGGTGGTGCAGATTTTTTTGTCTCCCCCCCCCCCGTTTTTGCTCATTTCGCCACTCCACTGGTGTCACTATTACGTACAAATATTTGGCTTGCATAATTTCAAATTTGGGCCCCCCCCCCTAAGAAATCCTGGATCCGCGCCTGTTCACATGCATGTAGTCCAATTATTTACTGGTCTGTAGGCCTAGGCCTCAAATTTTCTACTCTCGTACTCGTCTAACTATCTCGGTATCTGGTCCAAATTTTGGCGCTTGTTCACAACTCATGTCAACTGTGACCATGCTTTTTAGTGTTAGCTATTAACTTTCTTCTGACCCAACTATGAAAGTATTTATTCAACAGTTGGACCTAAAAGTAACAAAAAGCTTGGATCATCGATGCAGCTACCGCTAGTGAAGTGATCTGCCTATAGACCCTATACTCGTATCTAATTTTCAGAGAGGGTCTCGCCCGAAAGTTTGGGCCAAGGATCAAGGAGTGACGATGGCAGTCGAGCTGAAATATTTCTCACGACGATAAATAAAGAATCAAAAGTACGAGTGTACATTACTCCTAAATTCATCAGATATAACCATTTTAAACCACTTCATAATGTACAGACAAATCAGCAGATTCATACCTATAGCAGATATGCTTATAAATATGATTCAATTTACGAGATTTGAACGTAATTACAGCTGTACTCACCATCAAACTTTTAAAGAAAACCTCGAGCCCTCACTCTGTGTGGGTGACGTCATACATTAAATGCATGCAGCGAAAGTCTTGTCTTCAGATCAGGCAATCGTACATAATAACTTCCATCACAGATAGAAAAATTTCTTATTAAAATAATGAGGATGATTACAGTTATCAATCATTATACCCAAATCTGCATACAAATAAGAAGGAGAATAGTGATACAGAGACTTATTTACCGCACGTAGGATTTCTGATAAGAATGCACAAAGAACACAAAATGGAGGTGCCTGGAATAGAGGTAAATAATAGCAGTCAAGCTCATGAATATTCATATTATGGGCGTTACCAACCATTTAAATTTGCATACACAATCATTATTTAATATATAATGGAAATGCGCTTTTCATTATATATTATATAATGGAAATGCGCTGTTCATTATATATTATATAATGGAAACGTGCTTTTCATTATATATTATATAATGGAAATATGCCTTTCATTATATATTATATAATTGAAATGTGCTTTTCATTATATATTATATAATGGAATGTACTTTTCATTATATATTATATAATGGAAATACGCTTTTCATTATATATTATATAATGGAAATGTGCTTTTCATTATATATTATATAATGGAAATGTGATTTTCATTATATATTATATAATGGAAATACGCTTTTCATTATATATTATATAATGGAAATGGCTTTTCATTATATATTATATAATGGAAATGTGCTTTTCATTATATATTATATAATGGAAATACGCTTTTCATTATATATAAATAATGAAAGTGTGAATTGTAATTATTTATAAATAATGGCAATTATATATATATAATGGAAATACGCTTTTCATTATATATAAATAATGAAAGTGTGAATTGTAATTATTTATAAATAATGAAGTATGAATTGTAATTATTTATAAATAATAAAAATATGTTAAGAATTATATACAAATAAAAATGTACATTTTCTTGCATTATATGTAAATAATGGTTATTATTTGTTAAATAATGATTATATAACATATAATTTGTCTAAATAATAAGTTTACAAACGGCGCCTCATACTTTATGAGCAACGTGAGTGGTCGAGAGAAGAAATAAATCCGTCATTTACTGCACGCTCGGGCTCGCTCACAGCTGACACAGACACACATACACTCACAATGTTAGTCTGCAAGCACAGACTCTAATTTGACACTTTACAAAGATATCATGTCTGAGGGAAGTCTATCTACATGAAATGGCCTACTGTAGTCTCACGATTCAGACTCTGTATTTTGCACAGGTATGTGCCTGCAAACTACTCACATGCCTTAGAATTCTGCTACTGAAGGTGTGTATCAGTAACGCATAGAGAGAGATGGGTCAGTGAGACTCGAGGCGAGAAAAAAAAAAGTGACGGAATGAGAACGCGGAGGACTGCACAGTACGCAGGGTATGTTAGTTTAATACCCTGCAGTACGCTATGTTGTTAGGTACAATGCACTTCACACGCGAGCTAGCTACAGGCACAAACAGGCCCACTGTTATCCATTGCTTATGTGCAGCCCATTCATGCAAACATCATTCCAAAAGTCATAGACACGGATCTGATCATGACGACTTTATAATAAAATAATTAAATACAGGGTCTAAATATCTACTTAGTCTACATGCAGATTTAGAAAATCATTTTGAAGATTTGATGGTTCACTCGGACTTGGCCCCAGACACATTCGCACCGCCATGAGGAGATGGCTCGCGTCGATGTGGGCGTGTCTTTATAACTTTTTTAACCAATCACGTTGCTCAAAATGTTTCCCATAGCCGAATGGTTTGGGAATCGCAAATTCGCGAGCGGGCCTTGCCCCCCTCCCTTCCCCAAAAGAGAGAGAGAGAGAGAGAAGGAAAAGAGGGAAAGGAAAAGAGGAGCGAAAGGGAAAGAAAGAAGAGGAAGAAGAAAAGAAAAGGGGGAAGAAGGAGATCGGGGGGGGGGGGCGAAAGGGCCTTGCCCCCCAATAAAACAAAATAAGAGAGAAGGAAGGAAGGAAATGGAAAGAAAAAAGGAAAAGAGGAGATAAAGGGAAGGAAAATTGAGGAAGAAGTAAAGTAAAGAAGGGGGATATCACTTGCAATTTTCCCGCCAACAAGTTGCGGATGGGGGTGGGGCAAAAGGCCTTTGCCTCCCCCGCCCCCGCTAAAAAAAAAGAGAGAGAAGGAAGGAAAAGGAAAAAAGGAGAGCTAAAAGGGACCAAAAAAGAAGAAGAAGAAAAAAAGGGTGAAAAGAATTTCGATGCGGTGTTCGAGTAGAATTCTGTGAGATGATGATATACTTTCTCGTAGCTTGATGTGACGAAGTGTCTTTATCCAGATATCTGTTGTTGTGACAGTTGCACTTAATTAAGTTATCACCCAAGTCATTTGTTCTTGTATTATTGATGCATGACATGAATACACATATATTTGTAATAGCACTTCCTCAGGCAAGGTGCCTAGTATAGCGCCACCTATTGATAGCCACTTGATATCAAACACTCAGAAGGCTACAAGAACATGGTTGTGTCGAGGTCTAAGGATCCCCTTTTTGTCAGCGCATCATGGGGATTTCAGTCATAGTTTTGTCATTATGTCAGGCAAAGAGGTTAGTTTTGTTGTATATTGAATCTATTTCTATGAATTGTTGAAACATAAAGTGTAAATTAGTGTGTGTATTTTGTAGTTCATACTGAGAGATGTTGATGTTAGTATGTAGTGTAAGACATGCAAGCCCATGCTGGTTTAATATGTACATTGACTTTATATTAAGAACAGTGATAGCTAGTGAAGATATTGTTAAATACTTTGAAGTTTATTATGAGAGTGCTGAAGCACTAAGTAGAGATCTGGAGTTTATAATTGTTTAGTTCATCGTTTATTCAAGATAATAGTGAAGTCTAGTTGTGACATTTGTAGTGTGAGTTTGTATTTATGTAAAGCCATTTAATGCAGATGGACTAGAATAGAGAATGTGTTTATTGCTATATTGATGATGCTATGATGTACTTATATTTATTATTCTTTATCTGTGATTTATCCACAGTTTTCACGGAATGAATTGGAACGACATGATTACTCCAATTAAAGATACGAATTCCTGTAGAAGCCTTTGTTCAGACTTCAGACTTTTGATTTGTTTTATCGACCTCGCTGCAGCCACAGTGAAAACTCTTCTGTGTGATGACATCAGATCGAGCAGAGTGGTTCATACCAAGAAGTGAATCTTCCATCACCAGCTAGAGACCGTCATCATGTCTGAAGGAGAAGAAGGGAGCAAAAGGGATAGAAGACCCACAGAGAAGGGTATCAAGCACCAAGCGGATGTCGCAGTGAAGTCATGGAAAGTCGCTATTCGACTTTGGAGTAGAATGACTAATAAGCATCGTCAGCTTATTGTAGAAGACGACATCGAAGCAGAGGTGATCAAAGAATCCCGCAACAAAGTACAGGAAGCTATGGACAAAGCCATTGTTGTACAACAAGAGCTCGTTGATTTAGATCCTTCAGCAAATCTCGAAGATGATGGCGAAGATAAGCTTGATGAGATGGAAGAGGACCACTCATCCTTGATGAGAGAGACCATGCGAATCATTATCCAGTTAAAAGGCGGAACTCACGCTTCAAAGTCTGGTTCTCGCTCAGCAAAACCAAGAGTTCGAGACTGGGTCAACGAACAAGCACCCGTCTCTCCCATGGAGCCTGCAACCAAGAAAGATGATGAAGTAAGTCATCAACCAGCAGACAAGCCCAGCAACGAAGATTTTCTCGCCAACAGTTTAAAGGAGCTGCTCTGCTTGAATAGACTACCTCTTCCGGAGCCCGGACATTTCTCAGGCAATCCGCTTGATTATACATCATGGAAGAGAAGCTACGACGCCTTAATCGAGCATCGAGGGATTCCCATCGAAGAAAGGTTCTACTTTCTTTTAAAGTACCTTACTGGTGAGCCGAGATCCCTGGTTCAAGGTTATTCCTTGATTGGAGATGCTGCAGGATACAACGAAGCAAAGAAGGTATTGGAGCAGAGATACGGAGATCCATTTGTGGTATCCAATGCCTATCGTGATAAGCTAGACTCCTGGCCAAGAGTGGGTTCCAGAGATGCATTTGGTCTAAGGAGACTTGGAGACTTTTTGAAGCAGTGTGACACAGCTTCGAAGTATGTTCATCATTTAAGCCATCTTGATGATGAACGAGAAAACCGGAAGCTACTGATGAAACTCCCAGATTGGTTGGTCGTGAAATGGAGCAGGAAGGTCGTGCACTGGAGGCGAGAGTGGGGGACATTCCCACCCTTTTCTGTTTTCACCGACTTCATTGAAGAAGAAGCTATAGTAGCTTGTGACCCTGTAACATCTCTTCAATCTCTGCAGACCTCGAATGAAAGAAAGAATGCAGCTACTTCCAGCTTTATGCAGACAGAAACTCATCATCAGAATCAGAGAGATGGCTCTGCTGAGAGAGAGACTTTTTCATGCATCTTCTGCAAGGGTCGACATCACCTCACTGAATGTTCTTCCTTCAACTCAGAGACGATGCAGAAGAAGAGAAAGATTGTTATGGAAAATGGACTCTGTTTCGGCTGCCTTGAGAAGGGACATATATCAAGGAGATGTAACAAGCGAAATACATGCTCTTCATGCAAAGGGAAGCATCCTACTGTTCTACATGATGATGAGTGGAAAGAAAGACGACAGGATGCTACCAACAGAGATAGAGATAACATTGAAACCTTGGAGTCAACATCCTATGCATCAAATTCTGATTCCAGTCATACTACAAAGTCAACAATGATCGTTCCTGTGTGGCTGTCTCACGAGTCCTGCGACAAGGATAAATTAGTGTATGCCTTGTTGGACACACAATCTGACACATCCTTTATTCTCACGAAAACTAAGGAGACGATGGGAATTAAAGGAACAGAGGTAAACCTACTACTCTCTACCATGACCAAAGCAAATGAGAGAATTACAAGTGAAAAGGTGACTGGTCTTCAGGTGAAAGCATTCAACGACTCCACGAAGATCATCAGCCTCCCTCCTACCTTCACGAGAGACATCATGCCAGCAGATCGACATCACATTTCTACTCCTGACATGGCAAGATCCTTCCAACATCTGTCCAGGATTGCTGACATGATAGCTCCTCTTCAAGATGTTGAAATAGGACTCCTGATCGGCTACGACTGTGCCAAGGCTCTTGCTCCACGCGATGTTATCCACTCTCCTGATGATAGAGGTCCATATGCAATCCAGACGGATCTAGGATGGAGCATTGTTGGCACAGTAAATGCAGGGTATGCCGATAGTCACAATGATCCTTTGGGTGTGAGCCATCACACAACTGTACGATTTGTGCCTGAAGAGCTACAGCTAAATGGACATCGATCAGAAGTGAACTCTACTCATTCAGCGACCATGAAGGAAGAGAAAGCACCTCTTCATGTTGATCAACTTCTCGAGGCCGACTTCACTCCAGATAGGAAACAGAAACCCTTTTCGCAGAATGACATGAAGTTCAGGCAAGACATTTATGTTGATGATGGGTTGAAAGCAGTAGCAACAGAAGATAGAGCCAAGGAAGTTAAAGAATTGAATCTTCTGCATGATCATCTCCCCTTCGAGAAAGAGATTGGGGTCCAATGGTGTGGCCAAAAGGAAACTCCAGATAAGGGAAAGGATGAAGTTGTAGATCTTTCTAAAGATCCTGAAGTGACAAGTCAGACCCATGCCTCTGTGCAGAAAGTAGACAAGCTCGAGTTGGAACGATTTGATCATCTCTCTAGTTGGTGTCGAGCGAAGAAAGCTGTGGCAAACTGTCTACGCCTCAGATCTTACTTACCGAGACGTTGCTATGCAAGATGGGACAAGAGAGAAGAGAAAGGTGGGGTCAAGAATGTTGTGATGGAACCTCTATCTGCTGAACTACCCCTGCAAGCTGAAAGGGAGATCTTCGATATAATGACAGCAGTAAAGGGTGATAGACGCTACAATGAAAGAGAAAGAAGACGTCACTGTAAGACCACCAGTCGTCTAGATCTGCATCATCTTGACCCCTTCATATACAATGATGGCATCCTAAGAGCGAAGGACTTTCTTCTGAGAGAGGAGTGTGACTTCATTGCCTTCAAATGCAATGTACCTACTTCGAGCCACATGGATGGAGTGAGGGAGAGACAGAGTACCTCGAGTTACCTCGATCGCCCTATTCAAGCTAGCTCTTATTGTTCCGAACGTAGACCAGGAAGAATTCCCGGCCAAGGAGCCACAGGACTGAAGACCGATACTTTTATTTACGAACTATAACTTAAATGATCAAACTGCAGACATTTGCCTTTAATTTGAACTCTAATTCACCAAGAAATTGATTCAGTGAATGTGCAAAGTACAGACTCAAGTCAAGAATACTGATATCTAATTTATGCATTTGTTTGTTTTTTCAGGGTCCGAGAGACTTCGGATGACTGTTTGAAGAATATGATGTATAATCTAAGATTCACCATTTAAATGCTTCTATTTGATTATGTACTTAATTCCATTTTTTGGACAGTGTATTATAACATGAGTACTTTGTTCGTACTTGTGTGATTTTGAATTTAAGCGACATATATTATGCTACGCAAGTTTTAAGCTTTACAATTGTATTCTGATGCTTAAGATTTAGCCGAGGCTGTCGACCATTTTGTTTATTTGTAATGGCGTTCTTAGAGTAAATTAATTCTTAATTTAAAGGAGCCATGTTGTGACAGTTGCACTTAATTAAGTTATCACCCAAGTCATTTGTTCTTGTATTATTGATGCATGACATGAATACACATATATTTGTAATAGCACTTCCTCAGGCAAGGTGCCTAGTATAGCGCCACCTATTGATAGCCACTTGATATCAAACACTCAGAAGGCTACAAGAACATGGTTGTGTCGAGGTCTAAGGATCCCCTTTTTGTCAGCGCATCATGGGGATTTCAGTCATAGTTTTGTCATTATGTCAGGCAAAGAGGTTAGTTTTGTTGTATATTGAATCTATTTCTATGAATTGTTGAAACATAAAGTGTAAATTAGTGTGTGTATTTTGTAGTTCATACTGAGAGATGTTGATGTTAGTATGTAGTGTAAGACATGCAAGCCCATGCTGGTTTAATATGTACATTGACTTTATATTAAGAACAGTGATAGCTAGTGAAGATATTGTTAAATACTTTGAAGTTTATTATGAGAGTGCTGAAGCACTAAGTAGAGATCTGGAGTTTATAATTGTTTAGTTCATCGTTTATTCAAGATAATAGTGAAGTCTAGTTGTGACATTTGTAGTGTGAGTTTGTATTTATGTAAAGCCATTTAATGCAGATGGACTAGAATAGAGAATGTGTTTATTGCTATATTGATGATGCTATGATGTACTTATATTTATTATTCTTTATCTGTGATTTATCCACAGTTTTCACGGAATGAATTGGAACGACATGATTACTCCAATTAAAGATACGAATTCCTGTAGAAGCCTTTGTTCAGACTTCAGACTTTTGATTTGTTTTATCGACCTCGCTGCAGCCACATCTGTTGATAGTATTATAAAATATAGAAGCCTGATATGACCTTCTGCTCGTAACCGACAAGTCACCGCATTAAAATTAAATTGCAAATAGTGTTCAACAACACGATGGTGGATGAAACTTTCTAATATTCGAAGATATATGACCCTCAGACCATATTGTTTCATTATTTTTGATTCAATCAATCAACGTCAAAGAATTGATTCATCATCGCTCTTCAATTTATTATTTCACCTTTAAATGTTCTTTCATTCTTATGCATCACGAAAGAACACTGAATTGGATTCTTCAATGTTTGTTTTGATTAATTTCCTCCCCTTTCCTTCTCCCTGTTTAATACTGATAAAATTTCCAATTTTTCTTAATTAAGGCAAAATATTATTTTCATAATTTCTTTATGCAAGACAGGGAGAGAGAGAGAGAGAGAAAATATGTTAAGTGAGAATTATCGAGTACAACTATGAATTGCATCCTTTTCAATATTATTCAATTCGCTGAAAATCTTTATTTTATAATTCCACGGGGGCGATTTTTAATTTTGCAATCGCCCCCGTGGACAACCTGATGGGGGCGATTATGGAGCTCACGGGGGCGAATCGCCCATCGCCCCCGTGTATTTTGAACGCTGGACTACCGGTATGTGAAAGGACACAGTCATTCAGGCACATGTAGGTGATGTCAGTTAAGATTGATGGACGGTTTATTTCTAAATAAGTCTCAATATCAGGCACCAAAGTAATTGTTCGGTGGTGATATATTATGCAGATAAGTGAGCATAGAACTAATTTGCAGACTTTGTTTATTCTTACGAGGTATAAATGAAAACACGAGCACAGAAATTGTGTATGTATTTCATGTGCTAAATGTTTGTACGTAAAGCAGGCTGAGTTCTTTGGGGGTATTCCCTTTATCTAGGACCCGGGCGTGCATGTGAGCCAACCAGTAATGACAGGTTATCTGAGATAAGGGGGGGGGGGGGGGGTTGGTCTGCATGTCCTGAGATAGGGGGGGGGGGGGTTCATTGAGCAGTGTTCCGGATTTAGGGGGGTCTGATCCAAGGCAGGAAAAGCCCGCTTGTTTGAATGCTGTACAATGAGTAATGAGGAACAAAAATCTTATAACCCTCTTTATTTTTTTTTCACCCAGGAATGATGCAGGCCTTTTTTTCATTTGTTTTATTTTTTACTGAATATGGGCATGAAAAGATCCACATTAATCCTTATAAAATATTTTTATATTTTATATTTTTTAAGGAGAAAAGGAATTCAGCAAGCAAATCTATATATCATACATGTATATACCACATGATATAAAGATTTGCTTCTTGAATATTTAATATAATGTTCGCTAAAGCAATCATTTATCCCATTTTGAATAATTCTTGATTATGACTTTCCATATTTGTACATAATGAAAGACAAAAGAGAGCATCATAATTATGTAAGTTGCTGCCAATATCACTAGAAAACTGGTCTCGGCCACATCTTGGAAATTGCAAAACAGATTGGAAAAAGTCTCTACATTGTGGGCTGATCTTGTAATCATCCTTCTGAATACATGTACCGTCTACAAAGATCCCATCTCTACATTCTGGGCTGATCTTGTAATCGTCCTTCAGAATGCATGTACCGTTTTAAGATTCCAACTCTACATTGTGGGCTGGTCTTGTAATCGTCCTTCAGAATGCATGTACCGTTTACAAAGATTCCATCTCTACATTGTGGGCTGGTCTTGTAATCGTCCTTCTGAATACATGTACCGTCTACAAAGATTCCATCTCTACATTGTGGGCTGATCTTGTAATCGTCCTTCAGAATACATGTACCGTCTACAAAGATTCCATCTCTACATTGTGGGCTGGTCTTGTAATCGTCCTTCAGAATACATGTACCGTTTACAAAGATTCCATCTCTACATTGTGGGCTAGTCTTGTAATCGTCCTTCAGAATACATGTACCGTCTACAAAGATTCCATCTCTACATTGTGGGCTGGTCTTGTAATCGTCCTTCTGAATACATGTACCGTCTACAAAGATTCCATCTCTACATTGTGGGCTGATCTTGTAATCGTCCTTCAGAATACATGTACCGTCTACAAAGATTCCATCTCTACATTGTGGGCTGATCTTGTAATCATCCTTCTGAATACATGTACCGTCTACAAAGATTCCATCTCTACATTGTGGGCTGGTCTTGTAATCGTCCTTCTGAATACATGTACCGTCTACAAAGATTCCATCTCTACATTGTGGGCTGATCTTGTAATCGTCCTTCAGAATACATGTACCGTCTACAAAGATTCCATCTCTACATTGTGGGCTGGTCTTGTAATCGTCCTTCTGAATACATGTACCGTCTACAAAGATTCCATCTCTACATTGTGGGCTGATCTTGTAATCGTCCTTCAGAATACATGTACCGTCTACAAAGATTCCATCTCTACATTGTGGGCTGGTCTTGTAATCGTCCTTCAGAATACATGTACCGTTTACAAAGATTTCATCTCTACATTGTGGGCTAGTCTTGTAATCGTCCTTCAGAATACATGTACCGTCTACAAAGATTCCATCTCTACATTGTGGGCTGGTCTTGTAATCGTCCTTCTGAATACATGTACCGTCTACAAAGATTCCATCTCTACATTGTGGGCTGATCTTGTAATCATCCTTCTGAAAACATGTACCGTCTACAAAGATTCCATCTCTACATTGTGGGCTAGCTGGTCTTGTAATCGTCCTTCTGAATACATGTACCGTTTACAAAGATTCCATCTCTACATTGTGGGCTGGTCTTGTAATCATCCTTCTGAATACATGTACCGTCTACAAAGATTCCATCTCTACATTGTGGGCTAGTCTTGTAATCGTCCTTCAGAATACATGTACCGTCTACAAAGATTCCATCTCTACATTGTGGGCTGGTCTTGTAATCGTCCTTCTGAATACATGTACCGTCTACAAAGATTCCATCTCTACATTGTGGGCTAGCTGGTCTTGTAATCGTCCTTCTGAATACATGTACCGTTTACAAAGATTCCATCTCTACATTGTGGGCTGGTCTTGTAATCATCCTTCTGAATACATGTACCGTCTACAAAGATTTCATCTCTACATTGTGGGCTAGTCTTGTAATCGTCCTTCAGAATACATGTACCGTCTACAAAGATTCCATCTCTACATTGTGGGCTGGTCTTGTAATCGTCCTTCTGAATACATGTACCGTCTACAAAGATTCCATCTCTACATTGTGGGCTGATCTTGTAATCATCCTTCTGAAAACATGTACCGTCTACAAAGATTCCATCTCTACATTGTGGGCTAGCTGGTCTTGTAATCGTCCTTCTGAATACATGTACCGTTTACAAAGATTCCATCTCTACATTGTGGGCTGGTCTTGTAATCATCCTTCTGAATACATGTACCGTCTACAAAGATTCCATCTCTACATTGTGGGCTGGTCTTGTAATCGTCCTTCAGAATACATGTACCGTTTACAAAGATTCCATCTCTACATTGTGGGCTGATCTTGTAATCGTCCTTCAGAATACATGTACCGTCTACAAAGATTCCATCTCTACATTGTGGGCTGGTCTTGTAATCGTCCTTCAGAATACATGTACCGTTTACAAAGATTCCATCTCTACATTGTGGGCTGGTCTTGTAATCGTCCTTTAGAATACATGTACCGTCTACAAAGATTCCATCTCTACATTGTGGGCTGGTCTTGTAGTCGTCCTTCTGAATACATGTACCGTCTACAAAGATTCCATCTCTACATTGTGGGCTGATCTTGTAATCGTCCTTCGGAATACATGTACCGTCTACAAAGATTCCATCTCTACATTGTGGGCTGATCTTGTAATCATCCTTCTGAATACATGTACCGTCTACAAAGATTCCATCTCTACATTGTGGGCTGGTCTTGTAATCGTCCTTCAGAATACATGTACCGTCTACAAAGATTCCATCTCTACATTGTGGGCTGATCTTGTAATCGTCCTTGAGAATACATGTACCGTCTACAAAGATTCCATCTCTACATTGTGGGCTGGTCTTGTAATCGTCCTTCTGAATACATGTACCGTTTACAAAGATTCCATCTCTACATTGTGGGCTGGTCTTGTAATCGTCCTTCAGAATACATGTACCGTCTACAAAGATTCCATCTCTACATTGTGGGCTGATCTTGTAATCGTCCTTGAGAATACATGTACCGTCTACAAAGATTCCATCTCTACATTGTGGGCTGGTCTTGTAATCGTCCTTCTGAATACATGTACCGTTTACAAAGATTCCATCTCTACATTGTGGGCTGGTCTTGTAATCGTCGTTCAGAATACATGTACCGTTTACAAAGATTCCATCTCCACATTGTGGGCTGATCTTGTAATCATCCTTCTGAAAACATGTACCGTCTACAAAGATTCCATCTCTACATTGTGGGCTAGCTGGTCTTGTAATCGTCCTTCTGAATACATGTACCGTTTACAAAGATTCCATCTCTACATTGTGGGCTGGTCTTGTAATCATCCTTCTGAATACATGTACCGTCTACAAAGATTCCATCTCTACATTGTGGGCTGGTCTTGTAATCGTCCTTCAGAATACATGTACCGTTTACAAAGATTCCATCTCTACATTGTGGGCTGATCTTGTAATCATCCTTCAGAATACATGTACCGTCTACAAAGATTCCATCTCTACATTGTGGGCTGATCTTGTAATCATCCTTCTGAATACATGTACCGTCTACAAAGATTCCATCTCTACATTGTGGGCTGGTCTTGTAATCGTCCTTCAGAATACATGTACCGTTTACAAAGATTCCAGCGTCTCATGGATTAACAATCTGGAATAGCACATCTCTACATTTTAAGATTACCGGAAAGGCTACAGTACAATCGGACTTGCTAAGTCCACTCCAAAAAAAATTGCTTGTCATAGATGCAGAAAAACAAGAGAAATCAATAAAAAAAAAGTTTTAGTAAAATCGAATACAGTAACTTATAAGGAAGTTATACATTTTTGAAAAAGGATGACAAACTATGGAACAATGGAAATCACTACAAAAATTGCCAATTTGATTATCAGTTTGTGACGTTATTGCCTCACCATTTGTCAATTGCTTTATATATCTTATCCCATTAATTTCCCTTTTTTATCCTCAAAAACTTGTTTCCCCATGACTTTGACTTTGAAAATTCTCATTTTTCATGATATAACTGAAGAAAATTACTCTATATGACTGCATCCACAACCTGCAACTTGGATGCTGGTGTGTGGAAATAAGATTCTTATAGGGGGACAATGGGAAATTTATATTATCAAAGAATGAAAAACAATGAGGAGGATTGAGATCTGGATGTAGTGGCATGACTCTATGGTTTGAGAAGCACGGTCAAGATATTTCTCCTTTCCACCCAAGATCATGGACGAGTCATAGGATACCTCTAATGCTTAACAACATGTGAATGGCCAGATGCCCCATTTTTGCAATTTTCTTATATATAGAGATTCATTTATTATTAAATGGCTATGCCCACTCCTGCATAAATGGTATGATTACAATTGCATACCATCTTAAAGAGGATTAGGTTATATTTATTTTGAAATCAAATATTTGTTTAAAATTTCCTTCTGTGCTGAGTGTATTTCCATTTCAGACAAAATCCCTACAATATATCAAATAAAACGATTTATTTTTCAGCTACATGGACTAGAATGTAAAAGGAATATGATCCTATGACCATACACTGAATTCAATAGAAATTTAATAAACTAATCCAAGAGCTGGTAATCACACTTCAAAGCCGCATGCTATTTTATAAGGTTTCAGAAACTGCTCTACCGCAATACTGTTTGATCCAAACTTTTGCCAGACACACAATCATTACTCTTTGATGCTGGGGCCTATTCTCCCTTTTTCTAATTTGATTCTGTTTACTTTATTTCAGTCTATTGTGCAACAGGTACAATACAAGTAGTCAGGCACCAAAACGCCAGGCACCGAAACTCATTCAAATCAATTCTTTTTTGGTGAAGAGGTCAACCATAAAAATCCTTGTACTTGTACTTATTTTATATAGATATATTATCCATAGAATTTTTCAACTGTATTTATCAGTCACATAAATCATTTTATATCTGTGGAAAAATCCTTGCTCGGCATATTTTGAAAGAATGTCGCAAATTACAAACATGGTATGAAGCTAACATTATTAGTTTTTGTAATTTGACCTCTAATATACATGTCCAGTATACACATATGAACACCCTGATTGACCAGACCAATATATAATAAGAGAGTTATAAGTGTTCTCCCACCTTCATTATCCCTAGACAGAGCCCCATTATTCCTAGACACCGATCCCATTACTTTTTGGGATAGGCAAAGTTTAACACCAAAAACTTACAGAGACAAAGGAAGCAAGAAAATCAAACGACTTGCGACTAGTGCACGAGGATAGCCACACAAAAGTATTACATATCAAGTATTTTGTCCTTGCTGGACAGTGGTTTAAAAATATATACAAACATACATAAATGAAAACAATGATTCGTATGGGCCTTCAAACCATCATCCACATAACAACCATTGTTACATTGTTTGGCTAATAATTTTGCTTTTGCTTTTATTTATACTGTACAAGAGGCATTGGAAGTAATATGATGAATACATGCACTGAATAATCAAAACTTCATTACATTAAGTATGTGAATTGTGAATATGTGAATTATCATAATTGCCTGCATTGTAACTGTGGGCAGTCAGGTCTCACCGAAAACTAAATCATTACAAGCCACACTCTGACATTTAATCCTCCCTGCTACAAATACGGTTAATTCAATTTAAAGGTTCACCCAAAACTAGATAAAAGTGAGTTACATGGCTGCCTTTCTCATATACTGGGAATCACCCCTCCCCGGATCGTTTTTGTGGTTAAAAGTCGGAAATCGGCCAGGAAAAAAGAAACACAGTTCTTTTGAAGTGTATTAAAAATATCCATTATAATACTAGGTCCATTTACAGAGGGCAGGTACTGTATGAATAATACTCCACTGTGCAAAGTATCATATTAATACCCCGACTGTAGCTGAGCCACCATAATCAAGCGATAAAGCATTCTACGAATCTCTTCCTACCGGGTACCCATTCACTTCACCTTTGTTAGGCATAACAAATAATGCACGGTCACTTCATCCATTTAGACGCTTCTCATTGCCTACATTCTTGAACCCATTTCATAAACTTGTTTATAAGTCTGCATGGCAGCCACTATCCCCAGCCACTATCCCCGTGGGCCATTGATTATTAGAAATTACAACGAATCCGTAACTCCAGTACTGAAATGCTAATCAGAAGTGCTCTCACTTTACACATCATTCGTTAGACAGATACAATTTTACATAATTTATCTGATCTATGTTTTAAGGGTATAATTTGTTTTAAAACATTTATTCAAGGCTAGCTGAATATTTTCGCAAAAATAAGCAGATTATTTTCCCTAATTAGCGCCTTTGAAAGCAAGAGATGAGTATAGTTCATTGTTGAATGATTATATGTTGAGTTGAAATATCTACAGCTTATAGCAAAACTACTACCTTTTCTAAATCATGAAGACCTTCAAGTCGATGAAGCAACCCCCTTACTCACTCCACTCTCTTGCCCCACCCCGACACCAAATCCCAGACATTGACAACCATCCCACCTCTACTGCCACCTTACCTCTGCTTCCACCCTACCCTTAAACTGAATACACTCGAAATTAATTGGATTTGGATAGTTGCGAAATTGGCCGGGAGAACCAAGTAATACATTTGCAATATATAGGGATTACCTCTCCAGTTCTCTCAGACATTCAATATTCCACAACTTTAGAGAGCTAGATTTTCCCTCTATCAAGGAAGGGCGGGAAAACAAAGTCGGAAATCTAATAAGGAGGTTATGAATTTTTGAAAAAGTATGAAAAAGTATGGAATAATGGAGATCATTACACAGATTGCTATTTTGGTTATCAGCTTGTGTTGTCATTGCCCCACTATTTATCAATTGCTTTGTATATTTTGATCCATTAATTTCCCTTTTTATCCCCCAAAACTTGTTTTCCTTATGCCTTCGCCCAAGTTATAGATTTGTATCTTATTGCGCGCATGACATTTCACAAATCTGTTATGAACTTTGAAGAATTGATAATATTTTATGAACATTGTATATTCATAACGATTGATTCTTATATAAATATTTTATCAAAATTCAGTGACATTTTTCATGATTTCCCTGAAAAAAACCCTCTATATTAGTGCATCCACGCAAAAACATTACTATCAATATAACTTTGATGCTGGTGTGAGGAAATAATATTCTTAGGGGAAAAATGAGTAATTCATATTATCAGTTTAAAGAAAACAGTCAAGTGGATAGCGAGGCAATGACGTCACAGACTTATGAGTGAATTGCCAATTTGTCTTGTGATTTTCAAAGTTTTTCATGTCATTAAAAATTCATAACTTTCTTATTAGTTATCCGATTTTGCTCATGTTGTATTTTTATCTTTGGAAAGGAAAATAGGATTTTTTGTATCAAGATTTGGAGGGACATCTTTCTTAATTGTAACAAACTGTGAGGAAGGGTTTCGGACGACCCCCTCTCATCCTCTCCCGCTCACCCTCACTTTCCGCCCCTGCTGCCGTTTTCCGTCAATCATTCTCTTTCCATCACTTTCGTTTCAATCGATCTCTTTCCCTTCTCCATTTCTACTCTTAGACTTTTACTAAATTAATTATCTCTTCTCTTTAGAAATATTATTTTCAACAAAAGCACACAGATTCTCCATTTCATTTTCTGGTTAAATCAGCACTTTTTTTTATATATTTTTGAATATTAGTTTGATTTCCCAACTCAGTGTATGAAAAACATTGACAATGATAGTAAAATAATTTTGGTGGATTCAATCCACATTATAAACTTTACATGTACGTCATTATGATAGGAGTGAGAGGGCGGCGGGTGTCCTAAAAAAAAGACACGTTTTTAAGGGTTAAC
This sequence comes from Strongylocentrotus droebachiensis, assembly GCA_035222895.1. NCBI lineage: Eukaryota > Metazoa > Echinodermata > Echinoidea > Camarodonta > Strongylocentrotidae > Strongylocentrotus > Strongylocentrotus droebachiensis. The sequence goes on from JAVYIG010014389.1 coordinate 34,455, forward strand.
TTTCTTGTGACTTTAGGATATAATAATTTCCTTTACAAAGGGGTACAATCCTGTTGTGCCACCCCCACAAAAAACAACTTTTACTCTGATATAGTTTTAATTCAATCATTTATTTTTGTTCACTTTTGATATAAAGATAAAAGGAAGCACGTGACTAACCAGAGGATTTGACACTCTACGAATATGAGCCATTAATCCACCATTATATTATCCAGTTAGTGAGTTTAATATAATACGACTAAATGCAGAATTTATAATAATTGTACATCGATGACGTAATGAAAGCCAAACTATTATTGACCACAATTGACATGAGTGATCTCAGATCGCTTTGAATTACAACAGTTATACAACAGTAAATCAATATACACGTCAATAATTCTTTAAACCAACTACACTTTTGTTTTGAACCAACTACTACAACATCACATTCATATGTTAATGTATGGTAGATCGATGACAAAATATAAACACAAAATCTTATACGGAAACGTTCTAATGACTAACACCAAACACAGAATTTATCTCTTTCCTCCCAATATTTAATTTATTAATGATAAATGACTATCTCCCCAAATTGTTTGTAAAACCAAGTAGTAATGACAGATATAAAACTGGATCACTTAACTCACCAAACAGTAATGATTTCTTTTGAAATTTTTCAATTTGTTTTCCACGTATTCCCATGTTGTATAAACTTGATCTAAAACTCACTTACTAATTGAATATTCATCAGTACAATCAATGTTAATCTAGAACCATTCCTGATTGCTGTGTGAGCACTGAGTTTGGCTTGGATCAAAGTATCTCATTTCTACCTTACCACAGAGATTAACCTGTCATTTTTATCCCTCAAATGTTACAGTACATCCAACTAATCATAACAAACTATATATACAGAAGACCCAAACTCTAATCGTCATCTATGTCTGACGACGTATTTCCAGGTCAGGTGAGCAATAATACAACAAAAAAAGCTTTACAAATCGAGCACTCGAAACATTTGAATAGTTTATCAAAATCCATATTGACTAAATTTCAAAAAGCAATATCCCTTTTAACGACATCTCCAAGTATGCTACCTGGTTGTCATAATGTGATGGTAAGATAATGAAAACTCAATTGAAAAACAATCAATCAAGGTTTAAATTGCAATCTACGGACTAAAATAACTGATATCCGCCTAACTAAATGTATTATACAGTAAAGTATTGATGTAAAAATTGAATTAAAAGATATATATCGAGATGGTCTCACCAAGAGAATATGTAATCCCATACATGTAGGACCTACACAATATATATGTGTTGATCTCTTCTGAGTATATGGTTTTTCTGCGGGTTCCCATACTTTTTATCGAACCTGTTTCCAATTTAATGCATTTTTGTGGTCCAAAAGAGTCCGTTTTATGCGCTCTTTAGAATGAATGTTGGCCTGTTCACCTCGAATTATAGCTCCAATACGATTCAAAGATGACAGAATTTGCTTTTTCTTCTCATTTATGTGTTATGGGACGATGCGAGTACTCAGTGTATTATGATACAAGGCCTCATCTACTCAAATGATTTGAGTCTTTTTTTAATACTAGGAATAGCATAGACAGGCCTTTTAAAGCTACATATTTAGCAGCCATTGACATACAGTATTAAAGCCATGACATAATTAATATAATCAGAGGTCTAAATGTAATATGGGAGAATAGGCCACTTCACGGTAAGCACATGCCCCAAATGACCCCAAATATCCACAGATCTTCAAAACATAAAGGCCCGAATTCACAAAGCAAGGTTTGAGCTCAAACCTCCTTTTGTTTCGCCAAACCTCCTTTTGTTCTTTACAAACCAGGTTTGTAAAAAACGCGTAAAACGCGTCATATGACGTACGAAAACCAAGGTTTGTCGACAAACCTCCTTTGTGAATTCGGGCCAAGGAGGTCCCACTTTGTACATTTTGAAAAAAATCACTCCTATAAAGAGATGGAGGTGCAACATAAAGAGCCTTTAATTCCCCTTTTCAAAGAACAATTCCACCTGTGTATCACGGAGTGCATTGCTTGTGCATAAATGAATATTGATTCCATAACTTTCATGAGCACGTATCCAGGATTTTGTCTCCGTGTATCTCACAATGTCTGCAATGAACTTTATCTGCTCATGCTCAGACTGCTTCATACAGCTTTTATTGCCGACATGATTTTTTAAGTATGTACAGTTAATAACTTATTTAATAACCTTAACAAGTTTTGTTTTGTTCAGATTAACGTTTCTCGAGAATGTGACATATCAAAGCTTACATCTTAAAGTATTCGACAAAGATCCCAACTCAACCAGTTCATTTTTTATTCTTGAGTTACGAAAAATACAAGAGACATCAAATTTACCTGGGGTGTAGATAACCCACGGAGGTGAGACAACCTCCCTGGAATAATTAAGTTGTCAATTTAACTGTATTGCGCATTATTTTGTGCAACTCTATGGTGCTTATCTTGGGTCGATCTGCACATTGAAGACCTTGGGGCGTCTTGGGAACGTAGAAGTAGGGTCGAGACTCACTTTCTGACCATCCGGACATTTGAAGTTTAGTTGATGCAGGAATGTCGTGAAGTAGATGAAAAGCTGGATTCGAGCCACACCTGATCCGAGACACCGCCGAGGACCAAGGCTAAATGGAATAGCAAGTTTCGTCTTCTCCTCGTCAAGCGTTCCGTCCTGCGCTAGGAAACGACGAGGGTTGAAGACTTCGGGTTTCTCCCAAACATCGGGATCAAAGTGAGCTGAGTAGAGACTAACAAAGACTAACATGTCTTTTGGAACGTAGTATCCATCAAGAACTGTATCCTTTGTCGTGCTATGAGGTACAGCAAAAGGGACAGCTGTTGCATGGCGCTGTATTTCAAGAAGGCACGATTGCGTCAAAGGGAGGTTGTCACGGTCATTCAATGTTGGCAAACGACCACGACCAACAAACTGATCGATCTCGTATTGGACGTCAGACTGAACATTGGGATAGGTAACCATGTAGACCATGATCCACTCTAAGGTAGCCAACACTGTCTCCGTTCCTGCTGGAAAAAAGTCAAAGGCGCTTTGGTAAAGTGCCTTTCCGGCCAACCCCAAACGTTGAAGTTCTTCCTCCCCACTGTTGTGACCGGTAGAAATCAGATGGTCGATTACATCTCGTTCAGATCCAGGTTCATACAAGACGGCATGTTCTTCAATAACCCCACTCAAGATTTTCCCAACTTTATTTCGGTACTCCTGCAATGCGGTCTTATATTTTGTGGTTATTAATCTCAGCCAGGGCAAAAAGTCTACGGGATTAGATCCGGAAGGCTTTTCGGCTTTGTCGGTTAAATTTAGAATGTCTTTTAGTAACTTGCTATCATAGGAGCTACGCTTACTAAACATATACCAAAGGATCATATTGGTCACAGACAAACGGATTAGACGCCTAATGTCTAACCCTCCTTCGCATTTGGAAACTTTCAGGTGTTGGACAAGTTCTTCTGCTTCGCCTTTCGCGACACCCTCCAGGAACTGTGCTTGTCCGCCTTCTGAGAAATGCCGCAGACACGTCTCGGCAAGTTTTCGGTGGAGCTTCAATCGCTCGCTGTAGTTGCTAAAACTAATGGACGGGCCATAGACGTTCGTCTCATCAATTATTTTGAAGGTAAACAGATCTGGGCGACCCGCAAAGACGGCTGGTTGCTTTGTCAAAGCCTCCTTGATAGCCTGAAATCCGTTCAAGACAAGAAGAGGTCGACTTCCCATATGAATCTTGAAGACATTTCCATAGACTTTTGCCAGCTTCATCAAGGATAGATGTGGGCCGCTCTGATCCAACGACAGCATGTTACCAATAACAGGAAGCCCCCAGGGACCAGGCAGCGGACGCCCGCCACTTTTGGCCAATTTTCCATTCTCTCGTTTTGTATTAATCCAATATCGAGTGATGAGAATTGATGTGGTAATTATTACTACATAAGTGACGATTGACGTCGAATTCAGGAACTGGTTATCAGCCATACTTTCAAGCGAACCCCTCTATTTTTGGACTGATCGAGTAGAAGGTTAGAAGGCAAACTGAAATATCACAACACGGTGCAGATTTATTGTTCAAATGCATTCTGCATGAGGGAAGGAATCGAGGTGCGGTGATTTAAGAAACCTGGGGGCGTTTCACAAAACCTGTCATCAGTGACCAATGACAGTCTTTGTTATGAGCTACTGAAATTTTGCTTCTGTTTGGTTATCAGCAGATTTGTCACTGATTTTTGTCATTGGAAAAAGGCTTTGTAAAATGGGCCCCTGGACATCACACGAAGAAGTACATAATTATAGTCGAACCTCTTTACCGTTTCCGTGTTGCGCGCCCAATCAGCTGATAATATAACACACCCTCAACATGGACAGTAGTCCTTGCCATTCCTCTCATTCTGTACCCCGATAACGTTCTGTTGGACGGTACTTCCCTTTTCCTAAGTCTTTTGGGAAGACATTATTCTACATTTGCCACACTCGACCCAGGTGATGTAAATGGGTACCTGGCAGGAATTAATTCCTTGAAATGCTAGAGCGGCGTGATGGCAGCCATGCTAAAGCCAGAGTAACAATCGAGAACGCCAGGAGTGTCAAGTCTGACAGATATGAGCGCTATACAAGAACCCACTATCCATCATTATTATTATTATTTGGGGGATCGCTCGATGGGTGGAGACACCGGGTTGTGTGAGGGATCGCCGCGTGTTGTTGTTGTCGTTGATTAGTGCTTCATGGCAATCAGTCAATTTTGACTATGATCACCAACACATTTGATAGAAGAATACAAATAAAAACCGAACAGAATCTAGACTAGAGTACACACAGAACAGCTAGGTCAAGTACGTGCTATATAGTCACAGCCTTTCCTTTATCGCTCACCATTCTTATCAAGTAGATAATAAGCTGCCCTGGATCAATGGCTACTAAACATGAACAAAAGAGAAATATCTTGTCCATGAAACTAATTCATAGACGTTATTTATAAAACCGCACTAGACTACAAAGAATTATATTTCTCAAAGGGTCGTAGTCTTGGCCTGTATTATTTCTCAAAGTGTAGTAGTCTTGTATTATATGGATATTTCTTTTGTACAAAGCACATAAATATATTACTAAAGGCAATACAAACATCAAATAAAAATGGATTGTGGGTTTATAAAGGTAGCTTAGCAAAAGCCATTCCATCTATTCAAGGAAGCATGAATAGGCCTACAACAGAAGAAAACAACAACACGGTTTGCCTATCCTGTCTTTCAATGTATTTGTCCTATCCTTGTAAATCCATAATTACTTTTAGAATAATCTAATATATACAAGAACGACGTCGAGTCGAACAACATACTCCTACATATTATGATGAAAAGCACTAAATATTTGTTAAGTATATAGAATCAACTACAAAGCCTCATACTTGTACACAAATGAGGATTACTGGCTGTAAACAAATAGTTGGGCCAATTTATGCAACATAAAACTCAACCTCCCGTAAATGGCAACAAAAGGTTTTTCAGCGGTTTCCTGTAGTGTCTGAAATTAGGAACAATATACTAAAAATCTTTTAAAAAATCGGATCCCCGGGAACCTGGTTATGATAATATATCCATCTCAAAGAAGGGATTTCAGTGTCTATACCTAGGTTGGGGGGGGGGGGGGTCTATGAATCTATTCATACAACTAACAATGGGTTAAGGCCACCAGAAAACCTTGAAAACCAGGTAAGTGTAAAACATGGCCGCCAAATTGCCAATGATTCATCATTGGAAGTGAGTCATCCGTTTTTGTTTGCACAATGGGAATATATTTTGTTAGGTGAAAGTGGAGGGTAGCGGTAATGGTATAAAACTATAGGTGATAATGAAACATTATTTTGGTAACAGTACAGCATTTTTGCCATTCAATATTGTGTGAATAATCAAAATTCCACAGGAGTGGATGTAAGCTTGCCTACTCAATTTTGAGGTTGTTAGAAGATTAAACTACATAAAACACATACTCTCTCCTAAGGACAAGTTGTTTTGGGAACCAATTCTATCTTTATGGATGGGGTCCAGGGGCAGGGTCTTTGCCGGTGGTCTAGGGGATGGAACCCCCGGAAGTTCTTCGAATTTGAACAATTTAGAACATTCAAAATGTCCGTCACGAGCGATAGAAATCGTAATTTCCTCCTCGAAAATCATAAACTTCCTATCATTGCATTTCAAAAATCATCTCTCTTTCTCTCTTATGTCAATTTTATAGAACTGTTTTGCTTTGTACTGTTGTCATTTCGTCCGCAGCCTTCGTAGGTAAATGTCAAGCAAACTAATTGGAAATGTAGTATGCATGTGTGAATTTAACGTTTATGTTCTTCATTTTCTCTCTCTTTATCGCTCTCTCTCCTTTTCCTGTCCCCCTCTTATCTTTTTCTCTTACATTCTTTTGTCTTTCTTTTCTCATTTTCTTCCGTCGCTTTCTTGTATTTCCCATTACCATTTTCAAGACCGTCAAAAAGAAGAGGAGGGCTGCGGCCGATTGGCCGCCCCCGAACTGCAAGTGAGTTATACATGTACATATTAATATATGCAGGTAATTAATACCCATATCTTGTAGTGGGATTTAGTTCCATTCTATCCAATACGTTGCTGAGCCGTGACTCGGATTAACGATGTTTTCCTTCTCTCTCTCTCTCCCTCTCTCTCTCTCTCTCTCTCTCTCTCTCTCCCCTTTCCCTATCTTGTTCTATTGTACCTTCTTTTCTCTTTCTCTTCTCATTTTTTCTTCGGTTGCTCTCCCCCTTTAATGTTTCAGGACTGCCGAAGGGGGAAGGGGGCCGCGGCCGATTGAGCCCTCATCTGGATTCGCCACTATTTCTAAAACTAAACAAATGATAGAAGAGAGAAAATGCTAACCAGTTCAGTATTTCGTATATTTCTTTTGATTTGTATATTTGATGTATCTTTAATTTCAATTATTTCCTTGACACTTTAAAAAATCCGTATTTCCCTTTAAATGTGAGACTCTGTCCCGGGCGGGCCGGATGACTAGGACCCGGATGAGGACTGAGGCCGAGGTCCATCTTTGAATATCTGAATATACTACTGGAAGTGTTTTTCTATGGAGAAATTTTCATTCATTGTGAATATTGTCATAAAACTTCTTCAATACGAATAAAGATATAACATGACTTGTGATAATTACGCCCAGTACAAATTGTATATTATTTTCTATGCCATCCTATTCAAGGATCGGTCTTCCTAGGGGTAGGATACTTGAAAGTTTAATATGGTGTTATATATTTGTATGATCATATA
>JAVYIG010014390.1:0-41781 GCA_035222895.1 Strongylocentrotus droebachiensis
TAAGACCTTTGCAGATTACATGCCAATGATCATTCCGTGACAGCATGATCTATAACGCTGTAATGGGATGTCCTCTTATATATGGAGGGATGGTAGCGGTGTTGGGTCTTGCACTGAGGATGGCCAGGGCCCGCTGGCGGATAAACCTCTCCCAAGTAATCAACCTGATCATGAAGGAAAGAAAAACAGTAGGGATGTTTAGTCATTGTTGTGAATGTATGCTTTAACTGTAAGAAATGTCTAAAAACTTGGATATGATGTTCATGCATTTCTTCCTTTTTTGAGCCCCTTGCCATCTAAGAAACATGGACAAATTTCAACATAAAGTGCTTAGTAGATAACAAAAGTATATCAAATTTTATAAAGTTGTCAATGGGACCAATGGGTCTTACTTATTTACGCTTACTTTTCATCTTAACATAAGAGTAATTTTTTGTTAGACCTAATGCATTTAACTATCTCTTCTTAAACTGACATATTTTGTTTGTAACCCCAGATCAATTTAGCATGTTATATGGCCATCAGTTGACTACTACTTATCACCAACGAATGGCAGATGAACTTTGTCGGTTGATCTAAAGCAGTCAATCCCTCAGTCTTCATTTTAATGTTAATATTTTCTTATTTTGTTCCTTTATGTGTTTTGATGTTTGTATTTCATATTTTATTATCGTATTTAAAACCAAACCAAACCGGACAAGCCTACAGAAATAACTACTAAATACTTGGAAAGACTCACTTTCGCTTGTTTGAGGGGTCATACATCTGTACCTGGACATCTCTTCCCTCCTGACTTGATTCTAACCTAGAATCAAAATGAATTCAGTATTTATCAGGGGAAGTTTTGACGTTAACAAAACATGATTTAAATAGGCTATTTCTAATCACATTGATCAAATAATGATTTCTTAAACATTAGTTAAATGACTGAAAGCATGATACCTTAAGGAAGAATATGTTTGTTTCATTATACAACTTGAGAGAGCAAAATATGAGTAATCTGTACTGCATAAGAAATATTCCAGAGCCAATTCTAACTTGCGATTGATCCAAATCCATTGCAAGTCCTCCTTTCAACTGCTTAACAGCATGTACGTAGCTACTTTACGTTTTTCCCCTCTTGGTAGTTATTTATTATAGACAACTATTTCATGATGAAATTAAAAAGTAAAAGCCAGTTCAAGGTTTACTTACCCATGAGCAGTGAGCCAGTTGTAGTAAGCCTCGGCTGATGCAGCTACGGATATGATTCCTGTGTTGTGGTCATCCTTCATCCGAAAACAATTCTTGATGCGCTCTATCTCCTTAGCTGTCAGGTACATCATCAATTTAACCTTTAGGCATATTAAAACGAAAAAAGAAGAAAATTCTTTGTAAAGGTTGTACATGTGTGCGAGTGTTCAATCAAACTAAAACACAATCATGCAGTCTTTGAGAAACTCAGTCTATGGCTATTAAGAATGCCTTGTCGACTTTTGAAATGTGTGAACAATTAAACAGACATAATAATCTGAAAGTGATTTCTCCAAGTGCTTGAATAGGGTACTGCACATGAATTTGCCTTGAATTGGACTATATAAATACAGTCCCTATGATTGTGTTTTTTAATGAATTACTGATTTCACCTTTTTTTGGCAACAGGCCAATTATGCTAATGATATCACATAATATCAACATTATTTCGAAAACTGCTCTTTCACATGCATGAATTTTGCCAGTGAACTAGACAATGAAAAGTCACACACTGTGAAAACCAACATTATTGACAATTCGCTAATTTTTCAGGTTGCAAAAGTTTCTGTTTTTACAGCATATATGCTAATGAATACAGAAAAAAGAGCAAGAAAAAAGTGTGATGGGAGAGAAGGAGAATGAGACAGAGAAAGAGGGAATCAAATGCAGTAGAGTAGAAAGAGAGTATAGGTATATTGTATGCTAAGTACAGCTTTTCATTTTTTTTAAAATTGCAAACCATGTTTTTAAAATTACCTGTGGTTGTTTCTCCAGAATATCAATAGCTTCAACTAGAAGGTAATCCTGCCAGGAGACTATGCCGTCTCCATCAGTGTCGTACTGAAAGAACTGCAGTTGGAACAAAGGATTTTTAACCCCCAAAAATAAAATCATATAGAACATGAAAAAAGTCCTCAGTGTGGGGTTTATAATGATGATGATGACAATGACGATGATGATGATGATGATGGTGACATTGACAAGGAGTAGGAAGTTGAGGGGCTGATAACATTGACTTGATTTTAGTTTTATTTCATTGTTTTTGATATTAAATACCATCATGAGAAAGAATACAACATCACAAGAAAGATTTAATCAAGTTCATGAAGCAAAATTGAATATTTGTTGGATATATTTACATACATGTATTTTTGAGAAGAACTTTCAGTTAATTGCGCCAATCACGCAATTGCATAATACAATACTAAAAATAAAGACAGTCAATTCATTTCATCACATCTTTATCTCTCAAACTGCTTTGATATCCTGTCTGCAATATAACATCATATCTACATCACTATGTTAATCAACAGAGAAAACAAAACAAAAAGGAGGCGGCAATTATGAAGTAAAAATGTTTTACCTTTTCTTTGGCATTGCTTTCAGTAGCTGATGCCTTTTCAACGGCACGGTAGTCTGCCCAGGATATCTTTGAATCTGCAATCGTGTGATAAACAAAGAGGGATAGTATAATTACATCCTTTCGATGTATAACCTAAAATGTTGATATTGCTGTCAAAGTAACTGCAAATGTGTAAACATGAAGATAAATTGGCTAATACATGAAAAAAAAAAAAATACCGCATTTCTCCTCTTTCTGTCATCACACTTCTTTAATAAAAAAAATAAAAAAATCAGTTATGTTCTTATTTGCTTGTTATTATCTATTTATTTATTTGATACACTCAAACCTGCTTTAGCGACCCCCTGTCTAGAAAGACCACCTGTCTACAACAAGCACATTTTTTTGTTTCCCTTGAAAATGGTTTCTCGTTGAAACATGTACTAAAGGAACCTGTTTACAAAGACCACCTGTCTACAAAGACCACTTTTTGTGTTTCCCTTGGGCGGTCGCTATAGACAGGTTTGACTGTATTACTTATTACTGATTAATTTATTCATCTTTCTTCAATATCTGTTCAACTGACCTTCATCTTTGTCATAGTTGTCAAACTTCTCCATAACATCATTCATCTGCTCCAGTGATAGGTGATTGCCAATGGCCTCCTTTGGAGAGAATAGAATATAAATCAAGCCAGAGCATAGTTCCTTTTTTGTTTGTTATCTTCTGCTTGAGTACCAGGTTAAAAAAAGTATATGGGATGCAGTGCTCACAGTAAAGGTTTAAAAAAAGAAATATACCGGTAGGCATTATGTGCAAAGGGATGCAGAGCAGAGCAGTATTTCTTTAAGATGTTGCATACTAAATTTTGAGCATGTTAACCTGATATGTTATCATTAGTGTGCATCTAAAAGTGATCACTATCATTTGCAGTTAACTTTGAGAATGCTGTTTATAGTACATGTAATAGTTGACATAAGAACAACGAAAATCAGAGAAAGTCCTCAATTAGTATACAGTACATGTAATGCCTAATCCAGAGATGGGATTGGTCATGAAAAGATCGAAATTTAAATAACTGGGCTTTGCTAGCCTTGACAGGCAAAGAATCGGTTTCACAGTTACTTGAGATAGCCCTGTGTTATCTAAAATTTGATGTGAGAGATTATCTTTTTACCCCTCCCCCCCCCCCCTCCCCTACAAAAAAAGTGTTCCTATTAACTGCTTTCTTGGTGTTGTAAAAAACACTACTGAACTTTCTTCACCCTTTGCTGTGGAAAAATATAATAACTTGGCACTTAAAAGCTTTAATATTTTGAAGGTTTTGGATATATGCATTAATTTATTATTTTAAAGGGAATTTTAGCAGCCCAAATTTTGTTTGACCCTGTATGAAGTAGTGACCTACACCGGAAGAAAACATAAATCTTTAATCATTTTGTATGCCGGCCATTGTTGGACGAAGCAGTGGAAAAAGAATTTCCTGTATGGACAGTAAATGATATACTTTTAGTAATATATTTGTCATCAAAATGCAGAACAAAAATGATCATGAAACTATTTAATGAAGTATAGTTTTGTTTTTAATTCATTCTTTCTCTTTGTGTATAAGTCAAATTGTGAACAAAAGGCTACAGGATTGTTCATTGTGCTAACACAGCAGACTTTTACTGGAAGCTCTGATGTAACCAATTAAGTGGTCCACTGCCGCTTAGAGTACCATTACCAATATCGATACAAAATGAATGAACTGTAACTACATGTAACATGAACTTGATAAAGTAAACTTACACATTCTGAGCAGCTCCATCCCACCTGCTCTTCCGAGTTCTTCAAGGCAGTGGCAAAGTTGAGGTCTTTGCAGTAGCCGCTATATTCAAGGCAGGTCTGATGAGAGCACCTCCCACAGATCCTGCACTCGTGGATGACGTCATTCTTCACCATGTTGCACATCACACAGGTCAGGTCTAATTCAGACTGTGAATCAAATGGGCAATTAAGTCAACATTCTTCTTAAAGGTAAAGACCAGTATTGGAAACGCCCCAATTTCAAAAAATGAAATGGAAGCTCTCATTACCAATCATGTGAAAGAATATGTTTTGACTAATACATGATGATAACAAATTTGCCGGGAAACCGCCTACTAATTCATATATTGGGTAAATTTGTTTCTCTCATGGTCTGTGAGAGATATAGGGTAGTCCCATATACATATTTCTGTGTATAGTGCTTGTAACTTTACGAAGAATGGGCCAAATTTCTTATCATTTTGATGATTCCAGAACCTTGCAGATGCTAGATGCTAGATGATCAACCTTTTCTGATCGATTCCACAACGTTTCTTTCACAATGCAATCGCATGACCATAACTGGTCTTTACCTTTAATAACAAAAACCAAACATGTAACTGAGCCTACTGACTGAGGAGGATGATGTATTTTAAACAAAATTAAATGCACAAAAACACAAACAATCAAACAAACAAATAATATTAACTTTCTTGATGCCAAAATAAATGGGATTGATCTTACATATTAAAATAAAAGCCCAACCAACAAAAAAATAGATATCACAAATACTCCGAAGGGAGACATATTGTATTTTAAAAACATGATTTGAATGGTCATGGAAGTAAATTCAAGATTGTGTTAGGGGAAAGTCTGATAACTTGATTTTTAACAGAGCACTTGTAGTTGTACAGTTGTATATCAAGCACAATCAGCTGAAAGTACTGCAGGCCTACATGTAGATATTATGTAGGCTAACATTATCATGACGTCATGATATAGGTTAGCTGCTCCTTTTATTTTTTTTCAACTTCAAATGTTAACAAATAAAAGACAAAATGCTTTTACTATGGGTCAAAAATAAAGGCTTGAAATTATAATTTGGCCTTCAATTTATTTGGAATTAACCTAATTCATTCATTGTATAGTCTTACTTCTAGCATGGATTCATAGTTTAGGTTAGTTGGGGCGCTGCCGTATCTGGTCTCTTCCCGAGCCAGTTTCTGACGTTCGGCCTGTCTCACTGAACGCTCTTTGTTGAAAGATGAGGTTGGTGTCTCCTCCGCCTTATCAGTATGCCTAGGATTTGGGGAGAAAAGTTATAGTTACACTTCACTTGTAACTGCATTATTTTATCTGACCCTCCCTCCCCAATATATAAAGTAGTTAACATGTAATGATGTAGTCTAGACCCCCTATACAAAGAAGAATACATTCCGACTAGGCAACTCTTTTATTGCCACCTGGTGAGGGGGGTTACATTGTTTGTTATTTCAAAACCCTTTCCCATTAAGGAGGTCAGCTAGTTGAGACAGGCATAGATTCTGAATGATAAATCATTTAGACTAGAGGTAGTAGAGGTCTCAATCTAAAGTTTATGAAAAAACGAAAGTACAAACTAAACATCAAATTTGTGTGACCGATTAAATAAACACATTTCAATCGAATGAATATATTGCCTTAGGATAACCTACCACCACAGGCACCATATTTGAAACAATATGGGAAAAGTATTTTGCCTCCCCTTTCATATCAAAGTTTGCTCTTGAAGTGCCTTCAATGTGAGTATCTGTCTACTACTAGTAGTCTACTAGACACTACTAAGAGATTATTCCAATGGCCCTGAATACTAGGCTTTACCCAATTTGACAAGGGCTTTAGATCTAGATCTACCCTCAATTGACAAACGATCGTTTAATATTCAGTTCTGCCTTTAATTTGATCCAAGTTTTTGTTGATGGAGATTGCGTGTAGGGTCTAGATCTAACGAGCAACGTTAGATCTAGAGGTCTAGTCGTATCACATCAATCTTTGACTTTGAGAATAAATTGTCTGCCAGAATAGAGGGAGTTAAATGGTGAACACATTTAGACCATGCAAAGTTGAAAGTAACTAGATTTCTAGGCATAGCCTAGCCCTAGGGCCTAGGCTAGGCCTATTTCGTATGCATTTCCTGGACTGGAGAGATGACCAGCTAATTTTCGAAAACATATGTTCTGATGAAAAAAACATAGCTCCGGTACAACAGAAACAACACAGTTCGGCATACTCGTGATATAGGCCCCGCAATTGTTTTGAATCGATTATAATTTTATACTAGGCTTCTAACTTCAGCCAACTCACTATATATACTCGTGATCTAAGCCCCGCGCAACGGCATCGCGCGCACTTCAACACAGCAGCGGGGCCTGTATCACGACTATACTTATATACTCGTTATATAGGCCCCGCGCTACGGCATCGCGCACAATTCAACACAGCAGCGGGGCCTGTATCACGACTATACTTATATACTCGTTATATAGGCCCCGCGCTACGGCATCGCGCACAATTCAACACAGCAGCGGGGCCTGTATCACGAGTATATATTAGCGAGTCTGCTATTCAACTCGCTATATTATACTCGTGATATAGGCCCCGCGCAACGGCGTTGCATGTTCTACAACACGGACATGGGGCCTGTATCACGACTATACTGTATACTCGTGAACAAGGCCCCATCCTATGCATTTTCAAGACGGACAGCACGGTAGTGGGGCTTCTTTCACCTAAGTATAATTTAGGGGGTGTTTTGAGGTTTAATAAATAGAGCTAGCAAACGATTAAAAAGGGTTACATTTAATTGATTAAATTTATTTTTTAGACCCTATTTTAATATTTTTCCTTTTTTAATATTTTACCTTCTTAAAGTTAAATATTTTTTATTTTTCCTTTTTTAATATTTTTCCTTTTTTAATATTTCGTTTTTTTTTCTTCATATTATGGCCCCCTCTCTTTGAGTTTATCTTTAATTTGATTTTTTTTTTTTTTTTTTTTTTGGGGGGGGGGCCCCCCCCCCCACCCCCGTCTCTTTAAATTTATCTTTTATTTTTAGTTAAATATTTTTCCTTTTTTAATTTTTTTTGGGGGGCCCGCCCCCCCCTCCTCCTAATTATTATTTAAAAAATAAGTCCCTTTCAACCCCCTATTTAACTCACTTTTATCTCCCTTTTATTGCTGTCCGTCATGAAAATGTTGGCTGAAGCAGACTGAAGTTAGAAGTCTAAGATGATTTGTAATCGATTACAAGACGGGTAAGTTGCGGGGCCTATTTCACGATATTGCCCACAGTTCAATGTTGAAAGTCATCGATAGACTATTTACATACAGGGCAACCTTAACCTCACCTGTAAATCTTTTGAAAAGGTCTCATCCATGATGAACTCGTGGCATTACTTGTGTCAACTTGCCGAGTGTCAAGCTGAGGCTGTGGTCCCCCGTCTGTTGTCCCCGCTGTGATTGGTGCAGTTCCCTTTTTTCCGACAGATAAGAAAACATTTGCGATCCTACCGATCCTACCTGCCTGCTGTGCTCTCTTTTGCATTCTTTCCTTTCTATGTTTCATCACTACGTTTCCCATATTCGATTTATTTCCACAAGTCTTTTTTAAAATCAAATTTAAAATGTTTCATGAAAATTGTGGCAGGTACCGTAGTCTACCAGTAGTCAGTACGTTAAGTAGGCCGGCTACGTACGTACGGCCGGGAAAAAACTTCTGACCAATGACTTCGCGGCTAGGCTCGATCGATCGCCGCCTGCATCGGCGTAGAGGGCGGACGAACGATAATTGTGTCTTCCCATCATTCAATGCGCACATATTTCTCGTCCTCGAAATCGCATAGCGACCGCCGACGCGACGCGGTTAAAAGTGACATTTGCAAGGTGTAAATTGTTTTCACATCTATGTAAGTATAATTTAAGAAATCTAAATAGTTATAACCAAGAATATTTAATGTTACGAGTCCATTCAATGGACAGAATAATGATCTATAACAATGGTATAGTGTCGAATAAATCAATCACAGTCCCACTTGTAGGAATTTGTGTTGGTAAATCTATCATCACATCTCGTAATCGTATTCGAACTCGAATATCATTATTTCTGGTGATGTTACCGCATCAATACCATGTAATTCCTAATGACAATAATCCATTTATTTAGATGTAGATGGCTAAATGAAGCTAGCTCTATATCAAGCAGGGGATCACATAGACTAGATCTAGAGTAAAGTACCCGGTAATCGGTCAGCTCCGGTTTTCGGCCAATTGGTTGGATACATGGTAAAATCACTTTAAAATACATCGCATAATAGCATAACACATATCCCACACATACCATACCATGCCAGTGTCACTGAAGAACCACATTTGCAATGAAAAATATATCCTAAAATATCACATTTTAGCGATGTAATCGGCGGTCCCGCTACCCAAATCTGAAAAATCGAGTTTCTTACGCGTGTATGTAAGAAATATGGGTACCATAAAATGAGCTTTATTTCAAGTATTTTTCAGATATAGAGCCCGATTTTGTGCTGGTCGCAAGCTCAAAAGTATCTCATCGCATGTATTAAATCAATGCAGCCGCACACCGCGACGCACACACGATATGTCCGTCTAATTCAGATTCCAACTTCCGATCACCGCTGTGCCTGTATTCGGCCAGGCGAGCACCCAGGAGCTCCGGCGTGGGATACCTGCTCCGCCCGCTTGTGCTATACATCAGCGCGGAAACGCACGGCGCGCGCCAGCGCTTCCTATTGACTTTGTACATGCGGCCGTAAACTGAAACGCTCGGCCGATAACCGGCTCCAAAACAGTGAAAATTGAAATGAATATTGTCATGGCAATTCGTGATTTTTTTTGGGGATTCTTTTTTTGTTTAAATAATAATAATATTTGCTTCATGATTTGAACAAGAAATGATAATAAATAGGAAGTAAAGAGTCCAATAAATAGGATTTTGTCTTAAGTGGCCGAAAACCGGGTACTTTACTCTACGTCTCCGATTACAATTTTGAATTTTGAAAATACCCTCGACCTCGCCCTCTGCCTTCCCCCCCAATTTTTTAATTGGCGAAGAAGTGGGGAGGCGTGACTCTCACTCTGCTCAGCGCGAATGCATGGTGACAGCGTGTAGCTCATTTGACGCTCAGCGACGCAAAGCAAACTTTGTGCATGCTATACGCAGTAAATGTAAGCCTTCGTACACACAATGTGTGTGCAATGCCAATGGATCGCATATGTGTATGCATTCGGATCACATGTGTTTGTGCATTCTGAATGAGTGTGTGTGTTTGTTTATCCATTTGGCAAGATCTGCATGCGTACGCACAATAAATGCTGCAGCTAAGCAACACGAATACGCTTTACATATTACGCGATGCAGATAGCTGTTTGGGCTGCACAGCTGTTGAGCAAAATTCATAACTCGGCGTTTACCACTTTTTCGTTCATTCTGGACAAAAATTGGATGAATATTGCCTAGATTTTGGGGGGCTGTGTCTTTTGATAGAAACATCAGTAAGTCTTGAAATTTGAAAAGTCTTCTGAGTAGGTCTATTTGATTTTTTTTCAATAATCCAACCATAATGAATGGTGAAAAACGAACCAAAGGAACACCCTACTTTTGAATGCGATGCTCCATAATCGGACTATTACCGTAAATGACCATAATAAATGAATAATTTCCAGCTGATTCACAGCTCATAACAATGTAGAAAAACTATAGAAAATGCCACTGATTTTCCTCCGTCACTATCGTAAAGTTAATTGTCTAGTTTCAGCTAATGATCCATCAAAACAAAATCGACCTCCAAAAACTCTGTCCCTAGGTCCATTTGCACCCCAAAGAATTTACACTGAGGATTTTACATACGACATACTGTAGTAAGGTATGGATCGAGTTAATTTACGACCAAATATATACGATTTTACAAGAGATTAAGCGCATGAGCGCAAAGCCTAAAAAATGCACACAATTAATACTAAGTGGCTAATCTGCAAGTTTGACAGTAGACTTCCAATTTAAATTTTTTAAGCATTATTTCCAACATGTTAAGTTGAAAACATTGTATTTTACTGCTATTTAGGCGTCGTCATTTGTGGCTTAAGTACCCATTTTGAGTGAACTCTAGTCAGTTTTGAACAGTGGTATTTGAAATGTTGAGAATCAATAGAGGTCGTCAGAACAGTTTTTTCTACATAAAAGTATACTATAATGCTGCTATGTGTGGGTGCTTGTAAGGTTCTAGCTGTAATTTCAAGAATTTTTCAGTTTTAGATCAATATTGTTTTGTAAGTCGCAAGCTTACAACTGCCCAAACACATGCTGTAGTCACTAATAGTCCATGTTTGAGACGCACACCGTGTGTATGAATTGTGATGACATTTTCTGAAACTGTGGAGGTGGAATCTGGCCGGATTACATGAAGGGAGCTCTGCCATATAAACATGAGGTCAAAAACCCACAGCCGAAACTCCTAACTGAAAATTGATATTGACTTGGCAAATCTTTTTTTCTTCTCAGAAATATTTTATTTCCTTGAAACATTAACACAAAATTCTTCTAATATGATTTCAATAAGACGTCAGTGGCCGAAAAAACCCTCCCGTAATTTTATCCTGCAGGTATTTTCAGTTATGCAGATTTCTGTTGATATTGAGTGACTCGATCATTCCATCATTTGCATTGAATTGCTCAAAATCAATCACTTAAAAAAACATTATTTACATGTATGATACTTTCCCATTTCACAATTCATCTCTGACTATACTACATGTATATAGGTAGAACATTTTTTCTTCTTCCAGTTTTAAATTTGTCTCATGCTCAAAAATGAGTCAAATGTAGTCACTAATACTCTGGGTTAGATGCAATACACACACGATAGCTTCATAACAATATGATTGTCTGATACCATGATAAACAATTTTTGTCTCGCCTGCGTAGCAAAAAGCGAGACATAGGCGCCGCTTTTCCGGTGACGGCGGCGGCGACGGCGGCGGCGGCGACGGCGACGGCGTCAACATCAAAAACTTAACCTAAGGTTAAGTTTTTGAATTTTTGATATAATTTTTAAAGTATAGGTTCTTAGTCAATGAAACTTGGATTATAGGGTAATCAAGTATCCCCAATCATGTGAGTAGAATTTCAGATCACAAAGTCAAGGTCAAAGGTCATTTCAGGTCAACAGACTTGGACTATGTTGTAGCATCATCATCGAAAACTTAACCTAAGGTTAAGTTTTTGAATTTTTGATATAATTTTTAAAGTATAAGTTCTGAGTCAATGAAACTTGGACTATAGGGTAATCAAGTATCCCCAATCATGTGAGTAGAATTTCAGATCACAAAGTCAAGGTCAAAGGTCATTTCAGGTCAACAGACTTGGACTATGTTGTGGCATCATCATCAAGATTTTCAAAATGCTTCGTTATTTTTCAACCGATTTTGATTCTGATTGTTTCATATGA
This sequence comes from Strongylocentrotus droebachiensis, assembly GCA_035222895.1. Lineage (NCBI taxonomy): Eukaryota > Metazoa > Echinodermata > Echinoidea > Camarodonta > Strongylocentrotidae > Strongylocentrotus > Strongylocentrotus droebachiensis. The sequence goes on from JAVYIG010014390.1 coordinate 11,878, forward strand.
TAGGGCTAGGAAGGGGATTTAAAACTTGTACACAGAATCGTGAAATTCATTATCTATGCTAATTTATGCAAATTTATTTGAAATCACAAAAAATGCTTCTTCTCCTTCATTTCTCGACCGATTTTGATTTGGTTTGCTTTATCTGGTAGAGCTAACTTTGGTACACTAAACTTCTACACCGAATTTTGAAATTGTTCTCCATTAATTAATAATAGTAATTTATGCAAATTTTTTCCAAAAATAACAAAAATTGCTTCTTCTCCCTCATTTCTTGACTGATTTTGATTTGGTTTGCCTTATCTGGTAGAGCTAAATTTGGAACACTAAACTTCTACACAGAATTTTGAGATTTTACTCCCATTGATTAATTATGATAATAATGCAAATTTATTCCAAAAATAATTTAAAAATCACAAAAAATGCTTCTTCTCCTTCATATTTCGACCGATTTTGATTTGGTTTGCTTTATATCGTAGAGCTAACTTTGGTACACTAAAGGTCTACACAGAATTTCGAAATTGTTCTCCATTAATTAATTATGGTAATTTATGCAAATTTATTCCAAAAATAACAAAAATTGCTTCTTCTCCCTCATTTCTTGACCGATTTTGATTTGGTTTGCCTTATCTGGTAGAGCTAAATTTGGAACACTAAACTTCTACACAGAATTTTGAGATTTTGCTCCATTGATTATTTATGGTACTTTATGCAAATGAAATGAAATTATGTCCCTTCCAGGGCATCACATTTTTATTTTTTGACCAGTTCAAAAGTGTACCACGATATTTGTTGTTGCGAGATGCGGATGAGCACTACAATGTACGTCATTGACGTTCTGGTTTATCATATTGAATTGCGTTATGCAGGCGAGACCGCCGAGAGCGTTTCCCTTGTTCAGTGATTCACATGATTCAGAATAATTCTCAAATACAGATTCTTACATTTGATTTTGTTTAATATCAAATTTAGATTACTTGAACTGTGACTTCAGCATGTGTCAATAGACTAAAATTTAGGTGGATTAAAAAAAATAGTCTTTCTTTTAAAGGCCCACTGCACTACTGGTAGCTACTTGCTCCCTCTGTATAACAAACAATGCCTAATCGGTGACCATTGGTCCCCCATGATCCTCTTTTTCTTATGTTAACTGAGAGCTGAGTTGATGAGATAACCACCTGTCCAGTGACCTTGCAGAGCGGTCTAATCCCTCCTGTAAACTACTGCAGATAAACTTTAATGTTAAGTATAACAGCAACAGAATGAAGGCATTTCCACCATGTACACTGTACATGTAGTATATCATCACATGTTTTGTATAATTAAGTATTGTTTATGTGTATTCTGCCATTGTTTTTACCATAAGGAATCGACCCCCCTCCGGCAGCGGGCGCAAGCCAACAGCAGCAGGAATGAGACCTCCTTCTGGATTGAGACAGCCCCCTCCTGGGACGGCTATGAGGATGCCACCTGGTACTGGGGTAAGGGTTTCAATCTTAAAGCCCCACTGCACTACTTATAGCTACTCGCGCCCTCTATAGCAAACAATGCCTAATCGGTGACCATTGGTCCCTCATGATCAATTTTTTCTAATGTTAATTGAGAGCTGATTTGATGTGATTACCACCTACAATGTAATCTCCCTGGCCAAACTAGTACAAACAGGCTTTAATACACTTTATAAATGTATGCATACAAGCAATTCCCGTCAATGGGAAATGATAGTGAATAGGGACAGATTTTCTAAAATAAAGATGAGTTGTAATACTTAGGCAACACCACCAAACTGATCCCAAGCAGTTTTAGAGCGACCAATTTCTTGCCATTTGTGTAAGTTTGTTGTAATTTATGTGTTCAATGTGTTATGTCCAAATGACTGGAATATAAAAAAAGGGTTAGATAGGATGCCTTTCATACGGTGTCGATCATTATTATCATTATTGAATCTATTGTCCCCAATATCCAATATAGATATCATTACATTTTCCACATTTGAAATTAAGTACCGTTCATTGCATCCTTATTTTCTTTGAGCACTCAGCAATATACAATATAGTGTACTGGAACGGCAATTCAATTCAATTTCGGTTTATTAATATCAACATATACAATGTACAATGCAGTAGTCCAGTGACCAATAATGCAATGTTTACATAAAATGTGCATAAAAACAGGAATGATCAAGATATTTTTTCTTTTTATTTTTCTCTTTCTTTTTATTTCCAGTTTGAAATGTTTCAATATATTTTATGTGATATGTGTATCTTATATGACCAAATACTATCAGATTTATAAAAATTATTGACACAGCATAACATGTAAGTAGTCACCAATAGATTCCCTCATTCGTTCGTCTTTACCTCAATACACATGTCAAAGTAAAATTCAATAAGTATGTAAGTTTACACAGGTAAATGCTATTTGTAGAAATTTAAATGAGTATTTAAATTTATGCCATTACAGGCTCCTGGTACAGCTAGGCCTGGGACAAGGGGAGGAGCAGGACCTTCAACTGGTGCAGGTATTTATAACTGTTTTATTTTCATGTAGATCGTGTCGTAGTCGAGTGGTTTAAACACTTGACTGGAAATGTGAAAAGTGTCCTTTGTCAAGACATTAATATAAATTTGCCACTTTCCAACCAGGTGTTATATGGTTAAAAGTAGGACATTTTTGCTTGAAAGTTGTGAGCAATGAAATATGTACCGTGAGCACCTTGTGTGGTGGAAGTGTGCAATCTAAAAATATCAAATTCCTTTTTTTTATTTAGTTTTTTCCATTTCAGCTATTATTATTGAATGTTTACATTACATAGAGAATCCACTAATGTTAGAAATGCTGGAATTTTTCTATTGGTTTTGTTATGAATATTTGCAGAGCAATCAAATTACATGTATATTGAGCGAAGTTGAAGGTGCCGAGTTCGTACAAATTTATTTAACCAGTACATGTATATACATGTACATGTATATATAATTTTGTCCAAAATCTATCTGCTGTGTAGCTGAGAAGTGCTGTTCAAAGACTAAAACTACGAACAGATTTGAATACATACAATTTAAGTTTTTATATAAACTGGATCATAACCTGGATCATTTGAAACAGATGCATGATATGCTAGACGTGTAAGAGATGACGATCATACATCTTTATTATTGGTATTTTCAGTGAAAGACATTCATGAATAATCATAAAAATCTAGTTCAGCAATGACATGTTGCTGATAACAAAAATAAAAAACAAATCCTTAGCAATATGTACATTACAATGCAATTGTGATTAAATTCAACTTGGAATACAATTTGTAATCATCTAATCAGGAGAGAAGTTTAACAATTCTGGATGTCGTAAAAATTATTTCTGATGAAAGGACGAGATTTTCTTCTGTTTTGAAATTGTTTTGCATGTTTCATATTATTGTACTCTGTTTCTTGTATTATTGTAATGATGGTGGGAAGCATATTTCCACATTGTGGACAAAATAAATAAATATCAATTCTTTTCCTTTTTCTATCAGTCCTCAATGCCAACATCAATGTTACAGACAGGCCCACCACACAGCAGGGTCTTGGGGGACTCAAGACTGGTAAAAAAGGTGAGTTTAAAAGTTTATGTTAGATATTGTGAGACAAACCCAGATGTAGTTGTATATTTAAAACTCTAGTTAAAAGCTACAAAGGGTGGCATACATACCACCTTAATATGTAATGTGAGGATCCTTTTTATAAAGAAAAGCAGAATATAGGCAAAGTGTGTTATGTACAATACAGGTGAAAGATTTTAAACAAACAAACAGGTGATGATCTACCTTTGGGGCAGGGGCAAGTACAAAATAAAGTTAAGTCCAATCGTATAAGCATTTAGAATTGCTTTAAGCCAGTTTGTCTTGAATTGTAATTCCTTGATATATTGGACTGGGGATCAGATTTTAAAGACGCATAGGAATCGATTCTCATGGGGAATTCGACACCGTTCAGGTGTTTACCCTATAACAGGTGTTGACAATCACCAGGTTTAGCCTTAATTCAGTTTTATGACCAAAATGCCTCATGTAATACTTTGTATTTCCTCATCCATTCCTCCACGTGGTAAAGTCATTATCTCACTTTTCCCTCACCCGAAGACTCTCCGAGAGACAAAAGGGTATTTCTTGATGGACCTACAGGTTCGCTGTGTGCAGACTTTTAAACACATTAATTGTATTTCCACCAAGTCTGGTGTCAGCCAATTATGGCCTTCTGCCCATGGAAACTGATGACCTACTCCCTTTAAAAAAGATGTGACCTTTGACCTTTATACCTGTATACATTAACACTTACAGGTCCTTCAAGAGTTGTTATGGACAAGTCTTATTTCCTTGGCCTCCTGAGAACCAAGATGAATGAACTGACAACTGAAAACAACAAACTTCAGAGAGAGATTGACAGGATAAATGAGGAAAATAACAGCTTTCTTTCTTACGAGAAGAAGTAAGTTATTATTGATGTGGTGGCATGGCATTTATAACACACAGCTTGATATGAGTGTACAATATCCATGTTGATGCTGATAAAGACAGCTACAAGTATGTTTTTAGCTCCAAACTGTTACGTTATGATTCAGGGTCTTTTTTATTTCAGAATCCATTCATTTAATTTGCATCACAGAATTTTAACAGATAACAGTATGGTATTTTTCAGATATTCATAGAAAAGCATGATGAGATAATGTTTTGTTTTTTCATTTTCACTCTTATAAGAGCTTCACATCACCTGTCAAACAAGGGTGGAACATAAAACATCTTATTATTACTCTGCCTTCTTCTACCTATCCTAAAATGTTGGTTATCTTCCTTTTACAGGGCTGAGAGTGTCGCAGGTGAAATCAAAGAACTTCAGGGACAACTTGGTGACTACAACACAGTAAGTTTTTGTTGAAATATATACCTTTTGAATATTGATTTTTGTGTCTTTTGATCAATTTTTTAAAAATAAAACATCCCAACATGTGGGAGTAGGATTGTGGACTGCTACATTGTTTGGAGTAGGCCAATGTTATATATATACTGTGTTTGTGCCAAAAGTCAACTGTGGCAAACCTATGCTCGTTTCATTTGTCAACCTAAGCAAGTGAATTAATATGAAACAGGCCAAATCATTGGTTGGCCTTTTTTTATTCACAAAAGCATTTAGCTGAGATTTTGTAATATTCATTTTTTCTTTAAATGTTAAATGCATTTTGTCTTGTAGCTTGTAGATAAACTGAACACAGACACCGAGATGGATGAAGTACAAGAAGATTATAATCAGGTATGTGTAAAGCCCCTTCCTCTTCCCTTTGCTATTTTAACCTTTCCTTTTCTCTTCTCTCCCTTCTCTCCACCTCTCTCGGTCTCTCTGTCTCTTTCTATGAATTTATTTGATAGTGAAAATTGAAATGACCATGATCTCAAACATATTCTTCTAATTCCTGAATTAAAAGAGCGCCATAGTTTCTGTAATCCAAGAATGTGTTTGTATGAGTTTTAACTCGTGCATGTACATGACTTCTGCTTCATACTGTAATCTATCTTCAATACTAGATATCATTATTGTAGGTACAATTTTTGCATGCAACCAGGTGATTGATTATTGCCCTCCCCCCCCCCCCCCACACCATGAGAGTATGGATATTTTAATGTTCATTTGAATGTGTCAACATTTGGTAAGTTCAGAAAGTTATATTGTTACATACAGTTTACAACTGATTTATATATACCCCTTGTAAATTTGAATGTTTTTTAGGTGGACTGGTTGAATTAGGGCTTTTGTTGAAGACTTTTAGATGAAAGCTTTAGTATGTCACATTCTCAAGAAACATAAATCGGGACAAATCAAATTTTCACATACTTAGCAAATTATAAAACTTGGTAAGGGTATGGATATTCAGTTGTTAACTGTGTAAGTAGCAAGCCTCTTCATTATTTGCAAGAAATCATTGACTCCATTTTAATAATCATCCAGCATTGTTTTGGTGTTATTTTTTGTTTTTAATGTCCTTTTGTAGATGTAATGGGTGGACCTTATTTTACCTGTATTTTTTCCACTTTAATACACAATTTTGTACATTTTTCTTCACAGCTGAAAGTGGAAAACGACTTGGAAAGCAAGAATATAGATACCATCTTCACGACAAGACAAGAGTAAGCTTTTCAATTTTGCCTTCATTTCTTTGATTGTGTAAGATTTTTAACAAGTTTAATGCGTACCTGTGTTTGTATTTATTGTGTACATTAAAAATATAGATAATATTTGGGGGCTCTTGTATAGCACTCATGTTTTTCACACCTGAATACAAGCATTTAACTGCTTTTACTTAAAAATAATTCCAGTTGCTTTAATACAGTCAAGGTTGCTCAGGGGCGGATCCAGCCGGTGGCAGGAGGGGGGGGGGGGGGGGGGGGGGGGGGGGGGAGGCAATTCTTTAAAATATTTAGCGGCGACTCAGCTAGCTGGTGAATAACCGGTGGGGGGGGGGGGGGGGTGGTTAAGATTTGGATATGCAAAAGATCTTTTAGGCCCACACATTAATCCTAACTGGTAATTCAAAGTCTGAAATTGATTCCTGAGCAAGAAAAAATAAGAAAAATAATTGTGTGAATCTTTTTATTTGTCATTTCTTACCCCAGGACTGAATCCCAAATAACTCAAGTGGATGTAGAAATCCAGCAATGCAGACGAATGGCTGACACTCTAGTAGATGACATGGTATGTACATGTGCCCAAATGGAGATATTTGTTCTCAAATATATGTCAAAATGATGTAACGTTATCCATATTTTCTACAGGTCTTTGTCAGTGTGAACAAAATATTTTTGATATGTTTTTATTAAGGCATACCTTCATGTATGTGTACAGTATATTTGTATCCCCAGTATCACCAGTGAGAGGTAAGATGTCTCTCTCTATCTCCAGAAGCGGATCTAGAGGGGGGGTTGGGGGGGTTGCAACCCCCCCCCTTGGGCGGCCCAAAAAAAAAAAAAAAAAAAAAGGAAAAAAAAAGAAAAAAAGAAAGAAAAAAGAACGCACGCTGGAGAGAAACCCTTTCAAGTGCAAATATTGTGAGAAGATATTCAACTCATCTGGTAACTTAACCAAACACATGATAACTCTGGATATAACTATGTATTAAACTGTTACTTGATTTAAAAAGACGTTATCATGCACTGCTTTTTATGGTCTCCATTGTGTTAATAGATGCCAGGAAAACATCACTTACGGGGTTCAAATAAACACCCCCCAAAAAATCGGATCGCCGCTTCGCGGCTCGTGGACGATGCTCCGCATCGTCATTATTTTGGTCAAACCCCCCCCCCCCTTAGCAAAAAGCTAGATCCGCCCCTGATCTCTCATCACATTAATCACTTGGATTTCTTTCATATGTTTTTGGATATTATCATTAGCATTCCAGATAACAATAAAGGGATTATTTTATTCAACTCAATTCAATTTCAGTTTTATTTTTATTTTATTTTTACTTATTAAAAAAAACCATGGCAAAAGTCCATCAACTAAAATTGTCATATTTACACAAAAATGCATGAAATAAGGTTATAAAATGTACATTGACATATGATAATTCAATATTAATTAAAGAAGAGAACGTGGCTTCATGCATTAAAAAGATAATGATAAACAACAATTATTATATTGAATTAAATTTCATAGACTTTTACAAGATTATTGGTACCGCGGATGCCAGTAGTAGACTATGTTTTTACATAGACATGTCTAAATGTTTCTTTAAAATTAAATAAGTCCATTTGTAACAATGGTTTAAAGAATCACTTTGACTCAATGCTGTATTGAGGTAAATTTCGATATTGAAAAAAAAATTGTGAGCTTTTCAATGATTACAATGAAATATACAGGCTAACTGCGAATAAATATTGTACATAACGAAGAGATGGTAAGCAAATGAATTAGGAATTAGTACCTGAAGGTGACTGTAAATAAATATACTTGATACAAATTAATAATATACAAAATGCTTAAGAATGTTATAACAGAAAATGTAGTGAAGGTATTCACGCAATTACAGAATTGTAAGTGATTGCAATTGCATACATTAATCATCAAAATATTACAAACGTTCATTTAAAATGTCGCCTTTTTTGTTATCTGCTGTAACTACATACTTTAAGACTGGAAGCTAGACATTGCACAAATCTGATATTTCATTGAGTTAATTATATTTTAGATTTGCTGAAGAGAAGTCTAAATGCAGACTATGGGTGGTATTCTCATAAGTTAAGCCGGGACTAAGTCCAGACTAAACTAGAATTTTAGTTCACACTTCTATGGAATGCTAGGTTTCATCTTCCTCCTTCAATATTCATGACAAAGATAATCTACCAAAGACTTTGTTGAAATTCAGTTTATACTCATATTTTCTTTTTCTTCCCATTTCATTGCAAAATTAATTTTTTGGACACTTTTCATTGAAGGATTAAAATAATCTGTTCAGGGTAAATGAGTTGGCAACAGGCACTCCATAAATGTGTGGACTAACTTAGTACGCGCTAACTTAGTACGTGCTACCGGAATACCACCATTACTATTGAGTTTCAGTTTTTGTACTGATAAGAAAGAATGTAAAAAAAACAATAGCAATGTGAGAATCTATATAAAAATAAGTACCAGTCTTGGAACAGGATTTTTAATGACAATTATTGGTACTTTACTTCACATACATTCTAAGAAAGAATCACTCCATTAAATTAAATCAATATCATTTATTGAACACTTGCATCAAAATGAAACTACAATAAATAAAAAACTATTTGGTTAATTATGACTAAAAAAGTCAATACTTCATATTTCAGTGGCCACAAAGAATGTTGAATGGATGGTTTCTATTCTCAGGCTCTAACTCTACCAATATTTGTGAAATAGAAGAGCTTAGAAAATTCCCTTTGTTCTGAGTTAATTCTCATAAATTATCTGAAGTGTGCAGGAAATTACTTACTTTACAACTTAGTACACTCATATCTCAAAAATGCAAACACATTATAATTGACCTGTGGAATATGATCATATTTGTGAAGTATATCTTTTTTCTAATCTACTTTGGCTCGATCCAATATTATTCAAAGAGAAAATATTCTTACTCATCCTGTTAAATTGCGCGGGGATTTGATGTCATTCATAAAACTGAGAAAGGCAATATTATCAGCCAACTGACCTTTGGAATAGCAATTGTAAATATAAAAAAGCAAACATTTGAAATGTGGTAGGTTTACACTCCCTTGTCTTCTTTAGCAATAACGGATGTTCATAATTACTCATTACTTTGAAATACACCGGAAATTTGAGACGTACAAGTCATATCTGTTTTCTTTTTGAAAGAGCTTATTAATATTTGATATTTCACAATAGCTGATTTGTCATGTTATTTGTAAAGGGTGACAGTGAGCTCATATACGTGCAGCTTTTATCCAGTACTTTCAAGGTGATCTGTCAGTCAGAGTAAGTGTATCCTTGACCTCGAAGATATACTACATGTATGTAGTGTAGGCAAGAACAGGAAAATGTATAATCACAGATACAGTAAGTATGAAAGAGTAGTTACCTGTTCTTATTCTATACATTTTGATTGAAGTATTGCATTAATGCATGTGATGTGCAGCATAACAGTTTCTACAAAGTGTATGTACATATAAGCTTATTATAGAATAACAGATAGTCGAGAAACAGGGCAGCACCAAGAGGAATCCAAGAAAAATGGACTCCCAAGTATTAACAGTTATTGTGTAAACATAATAATGATGATAATAGGTCCATTTATATTGGGTGGAGAGGGGCAAATGTAGATTACTGTCTTGCCAAAGGACATTAGTGTTGCTGTGGGAATCTAACCACGAACCATGTTATCCACAGTCCGATGAGGTATCCACTATAGACCACCACACCTCTACAAGAGAACCCCTTGTATCTTTTCAATGGTCCACATACATGTACATATAAATGACAGATAATAATAATAATAAAAGGCATTTCTATATAGCGCCGTCTATCTAGAAACTCTATTCCGAGGCGCATTTATTATTACCCCGGCTTTAGCCTAGCTGCCATTACAGCGCTCCAGCATTTCAAGGAATTAATTCCTGCCAGGTACCCATTTACATCACCTGGGTTGAGTGTGGCAAACATAGCTCAATGTCTTGCCAAAGTGATCAACAGTCCGGCGACGTATCCACTCAACCACGACAACTCTAGAAGGAAAACTTAACTGAAAGGATAATGAAAGCGATGTTTACCTTCTTTCTGAATAATATTCTGTACTTTTAAGCCTATAGTCCTACCTTACCCATGATGATAACTATAACCATATTAATGATTTCAATTAAGCCTTTCAATTTTACAACAAAAGGTGGTGGAGATAATCTGATCTGTAGTACACCTGTTTCTAACTCGTCATGTGATTGGTTGAAGGATGTTATTGGCAATGAAATGCATGTAACTTCAAAAAATTGTGCTTCTTTCATACAAACCTCAAATTTCATACATTTCATTTCTTTAGTCGATATATTTAAGACAGAAATTTCTATCATGTTTAAAAAGTGGTATGAAGCAATCAAAACCTCATGAGGGAGTTACCAGAAAAATAGCATTGAGTGGAAAGTTTTCAAAATCTCTCAGAAATTTTACTTTTTTAGAGAAACGAGTAAATTTTCATTTTTAAGCGTGATATCCTAAATCATACTACATATTGTAACATTTAATCAACTGTATAGTTATCGGTATCAGGACAAGTAGGACTATAGGCCACTAAGCTATACTCGATGGTCTTGCTCTTGATCTGACTCTTTACTGTTTAATAGGTTTAAGTCATTAAGTGTATCACTCTTGCAGTTTTTTACTTCTTTAAGAATTATTGAGAGCTTCTTAGCTTGTCTCATCTTGTAAACATACAGTACAAGTATAATTATTAAACTCACACACAAGATCACAACAGCTACATAATATACTGGAAAGACAGGACAATTGGTTTTTGGAACAGGATTTGGTATTGATAGATTAGTAAGAAGGCTAGAATTGTCTCCATCTAATGACCCTGTGTCTTGAGATGACATCAGATGTTGTGTGGTTAAAGCTGCTGGACAAGGGTCTGTGGTATTGGTGAAGGCGCTTCTTTCAAAAGGATCCAATTTACAGTCTTTGCAATCACACATTTCTGTGGTCACTTCTAAGCTACAAGAACAACAGTACACAGGATCTGCTAGTCGTGCCAGTATAGTTTGTGTCAAAGTTCTGCGCCCTTGTGCCGGATTAGTCAATGAAGGTAGCTTCATTCCATTTTGATAACATACGATCTGTCCTGCTAGAGTACCTACTGGAGCTGTACATTGCAGTGAGACCCATTCCCCATCAGTGTATTGCCTGCTTGTTTCACAAGATGCTTCTCCGGGAGGATATTTAACACGTATCCCAATTCTAGGGTAATCCGGTAGCATTTGACCGTTCTTGTACGCAGTAAGAATATATGTACCTTCATTGTCTCTTAGGACAGGATTAATCGTTAAGTAGAGCCAACATTTGCCAGCGTTAGTGTCATTCATAAGCACATGATTCAAGGGTAAGGATAGGTAATGCGGATTTGCTGAACTATAAAATGGGTGTCTATAGCTATATCGTAATGTGACTCTTGTACTATCACATGGATATGTAAAATTAAGTTGTGCGACTTCCCCCTCAGATACATTTAGTGTGGTAGATTCGTAACATCTTGCCAATATGATCAACATAACAAAAGATATGAAATCACCTTTTGTATATATAAATTGTCCGTTTTTCAACCCAAACATCTCTTTTTTCCCGTTCGAAATTCACTCTTCTCCTTTGTGTAAGAGATAAAGAAATATATGGTACACAGTGCACAAGAATTCTGAAAATATTTAAAGAAAACTCTGCCTATTTCCACTCTTTCAAGGATCAGTTGTAGCAAGCTAGTATGAGGTGAAGTACTAAAACTCCTCAATCTTGAAGCTGTAACGTGTTCTCTTCTTGTATGTGAACCGTAATGGAATTTATCACTATCTGCCCTTTGTTTTGAAGATGGTTGATTAATAGTTATATCTGTCTATCCAGGTATCACTCAGAAATGGGCAAGATGGTTTACGGTCAATGGATTCTTTGAAATATCCTTCAAGCTGTCGTCGGGTTTTAAGCTGAAAAAGACAGAAAAATATGTGATACCGGGTACTCAATTTTGTTTTCCTTTAGAGATATGCATTGTAATACTTTTTTTTCTTCAAAGACATGTCCATGACACTGAAAGCAAAAGGCCCTACATATCAATGTGGTGACCTGTAAATTTGAATGATCTCTCTCTATCTCTCTCTCTTCCTATCCTCTCCTCTCTCTCTCACTCTCCATCTCCCTCTGCCCCCCCCCTCTCTCTCTCTCTCTCTCTTTCTCTATCTCTCTTTCTATCCTCTCCCTCCCTCTCACTCTCCATCTCCCTCTGCTTCTCTCTCTCATTTCCTCTCTCTCCCTTCCTCTCTCTCCCTTCCCTTTCCCACTCTTTCCTAATAGTTTTGCAGGTTACATTGCTACTTCAATTGGCTAATTAGCTCATACAAGTTGTATGATTGTACTATTTCTCTTGCTACATGCTGTTACTGCTATTTCTACTTCTCCTACTGTCGGCCTACTGCTACTGCTATCCCCACCACCACCACCACCACCACCACCACCACCACCACCACCACCACCACCACCACCACCACCACCACCACCACCACCACCATCACCACCACCACCACCACCACCACCACCACCACCACCACCACCACTACCAATACAACAACAACAATAACAACAACAACAAGTACTACTACTACTACACTACAACTACTACTATTATTACTACTACTACTACTACTACTACTACTACTACTACTACTACTACTACTACTACTTCTACTACTGCTCCTACAACTACTACTGCTGGTACTACTACTACTACTACTACTACTACTACTACTACTACTACTACTACTACTACTACTTCTACTACTGCTCCTACAACTACTACTGCTGGTACTACTACTACTACTACTACTACTACTACTACTACTACTACTACTACTACTACTTCTACTACTACTTCTACTACTGCTCCTACAACTACTACTGCTGGTACTACTACTACTACTTCTACTACCACTACTACTACTACAACTACTACTACTATTATTACTACTACAACTACTACTCCTACCCCTACCTCTACTACTACTACTACTACTACTACTACTACTACTACTTCTACTACTGCTCCTACAACTATTACTGCTGGTACTACTACTACTTCTACTACCACTACTACTACTACAACTACTACTACTATTACTACTACTTCTACTGCTGCTCCTGCAACTACTACTGCTGATACTACTACTACTTCTACTACCACTTCAAGTCTACTAGTAATATTACTTGACTGCTATTTATTGCTGTCACTATTGAAGCTACTGCTGTTGCTCATAGTACTTCTACTATTCATGATTTAATTAATCAATTTGCAATCAAGCTGTCTTTGCAAGACATGTAATTCAAGAATGACACTTTAGGATATATATTTATTGAAGTACAAAAAGAAAGAAAAATGAGTTAGATAGCAACTTACAACTGAATCCCATGCGTACACCTCTTCTGAACTGGACCCACTGTAAAGTTAATTTTCCCGCGCTCATATTTCTATATGTTACAAATTTCAAGTCTGAAGTACCAATCAAACAATATTTTATGAGAGCTGAAGGTTGAGATTTGTGAGTTTCATTTTCATTTTCATTTTGCATATAAACCAATATAACAGTAGTTTAAATATTTAACCAATATTCTAGAGCCTGATGCCTCCATGTATTAAAGTTACAAAGATTAAATCAATATGTAACCAACATTTGTACATCCGGTGAAGATCGATGGATGACGTGAATGTTCAGTGCATAATTACTTTGGAGATTGTGGGTACAACCCTATACTATCAGAGTGGATGGCTGCCCTTGTCAATTTATCAAGAGTGCCTGTTGGTTTGTTTGCACCACGTGTTGATCATCACAAAGTAATATAGGCATCGCTAAATGGAAGAATTTTTTTGTGCACACGTTCGCTTTGGAAAATTGTTCATGTAAGTGATTAGCCTCTTGTCGATGCCCTCGCGCTGTTGGAGTCTCTAAATTCTGACGAGCGAAGCGAGTCAGAGAAACCGAGGCGCTTGCGCTGAGGGCCTCTTGACAAGTGATCTGAATTTCTTATGTTTTACTTTGTTTGGCGAATATTCCAACCCAGCAGAGTTCGGTGAAAGTCATCCAATCAGAGAGAGCTATATGACGTAATATTTACCGCTCTGTGCGAATTCATCCGTGAGAGCGAGACTGGCCGCATAGTTGTAGTCTGCAAGCAGAAACCCTGGTCAGTCGTAAAAGAGAGTGTGCACTATAAGACTACCATATGCCACGTACTATAGCTGCTCCTGACCTATATTGGTACAACCAGTAGGTACCAGTAGATAGCTGGGCAAGGCTTCTCTCAAGGCACAATGATTTTTTGATGAAGTGTCACATTAGGGTCTGTGCTTGCAGACTAGCCTAGTTGGGCAATCCCGAACTCACACCTACACACACACAATCGCTGCGGTCTAGACATGCATAATTCAGTAGGAAATCGGGTCTCATGAATATATAATTCAGATCACTTGTCAAGAGGCCCTCAGCGCAAGCGCCTCGGTTTCTCTGACTCGCTTCGCTCGTCAGAATTTAGAGACTCCAACAGCGCGAGGGCATCGACAAGAGGCTAGTAAGTGATTAGCTCCATGATAACCCTTTTATCACCTGCATAGATTAGTCTTGACATGGAAACAGTTTAGTAACAATTTCTTTGTATCTATCATGTGATAAATACAAAGTGGCACAGGGAAAATATTTGTGTCATATATAAAGAATTATATGTGAATCATTGTCTGTTGTGTGTTACTGTGCTAAAATAACACATGTGCACCAAACAGGACACGTTACAAAAAAATGAAACTTGATTAGAAGTCTGAATTCATTTTTAGTGAGTTTTTATGCATTAATTATTGCTATATAAAAGTACATGGACATGTGTCGTGAAGAATCATTAACAAGCAAAGACATCCTCTCATTCAACTTTCCTGTACCTTTGCAGAAACCACAAATGCGGAGCAAGTACCAGAACCTGAAAGTGAAAAATGAGACGCTCCTCAGACAACTGGAAGAGAGGCAGCAAGAGATAGATTCACTCAGCACAAAGAAGGATTCATTAGAAGATGTAAGTAGTTATTTTAATTTATCTCTCTCCCCTTACTGTCTCCTTATTTGTCTCTCTGTCTCCCTTTCTCTTTTTCTCAATTTGCTTCTCCCCTCACACTTTTTGCCTTTCTCTCTCTCTTTCTTTCTCTCTCTCTCTCTCTCTCTTTCTTTCTCTTTCTCTCTCTCTTTCTCTCTTTTTCTCTGTCTCTCTCTCAGTCTCTCTCACGCTATCTCTCTCTCTCTCTCTCATCACATTCTATTCTTATTACCTTAATATTTGTGTTGTCCCAAATGTTTTGTCCTAAATACCTTTTTGTGAAAAGCCACATGAAAATATTCATTTACATTTTCTTCAATTATAAAAGTGATGAACATTACTATCCTAGAAGAACAAAATAGCAAATAAATAGAAGCTTGAGAATAGCTATAAGAATTGATGACTTTTGTTTTCCTAACCTCATCTCTACGTGCAGGAGTTTCAACATTCACAAGTGAAGCAGGAAGTTGTGTGTCTATCTGAACAGCTACAAGTAAAAGAAATCTTTAATTATGCAGAAATATAAATGTACCAAATAGACCAAACAAATAGTGCAACAAATAAAGCTTGTGACTTGTCAGAGCTAAGAATTGATTATTTATTTCTGTAAACGACATTTCTACACCCACAGGAGCTTCAACATTCCCAAGTGAAGCAAGAGGCCGTGCGTCTCTATGAACAGCTGCATGAGCTGGAGGATAAGAAGAGCCAACTGATGGCTGAGGAGCAGTCCAGGGGGACTCCTGCAGAGGAGAGGGAGAAACTCCTCAAGCAAGTCAAGGAAGACAACCAGGAGATAGGAAGCATGGAAAGACAGTGAGTTTTTTTTTTTTTTGGGGGGGGGGGGGGGTTGTTTCATAAAAATACTGCTAAGTGCTCTTTGTCACATGGAAAATTGTGCTATTAATGGCTCTGAATAGAGCTATCCAGGCATCCCTTTAAAAAATAAATATTTTGTTTATATTCATTTGTATATATTTGATTTTTTTTTTTATATAGGAAAATAAAGTCAAACCAAACCTGGTGGGTGTTTCATAAAGCTGTGCGTATAGTTACGGATGACTTTACAAATGACTTGACTATGAAGAGCTTAACCCTTACTGTACTGGGGGGGGGGGGGCCTGGGAGGCCCCCCCCCCCCTCGACATTTTCGGAGATTGCGCCGCAACCGCTTGGAATTTTGAATTGTTGTTTCATGACTTTTTTTCCTCAAGTCTTACGCACATTTTGATACCATTTTCGTCAAAATCGGATATACCTGTCAGGCGTTACATAACAATTAGTATGCGCATGTCATAAAAAAATATATAAAAAAATAAAAATTGCATCAAAATTTGCATAAATTATCATTATTAATTGCATTAAAATAACTTTTTTGTGTTAGAAAAGAAGTTTCATATGAATAATGAGTTTCAACATTCAAAAAGTGGAGTTTGACACGTTTTCTCTAAAATGCATAAAATTAGCGCATTTTGCATAATTAATTAGGCTAACAAATTTGCATATTCGGAAAAAACTAATTATACCATCTTGTTCCTTACGTAAATATCTATAAACATGCAAATTTTCGTGTTCATCGGACAATCGACGGCCGAGATCATAGGGGGGGGGGCCTCCCAGGCCCCCCCCCCCCCCCAGTCAGTGGGTGCTCAAAATAGCCCAGTACAGTAAGGGTTAATGGGATTCTCAAATTCTTTTAATTGCATTTAAGCTAAAGTTGAAATATGCAGATGTAGATTAACCTTATTACTATTAACAAAATATTTCAATGCAAAGTGTATTATTGGCTACGATTTAATTGAGATTATGGGAAATACAGTCACACTTTGTTAAAATGTCAGGAACAAATTTGGGCATCCCATTTGGCTCTTCATATTCAAATCATTGGTAAAGTCATCCGTAACTTTACGCACAGCTTTATGAAACACTCCCCTGGTTTGATTTGACTTTATTTAAACAAATCAAATATATACAAATATACAATTTGTTAAAAAAGGGAATACTGGATAGCTCTATCCAGAGCCATTGATAGCAAAAAAATTCCATGTAACGAAGATCAAATGCCAATATTTTGGGGTAAAAATACATTGATATGCACAGAACTTGCATCTATGCAATGTCATACTCCTGTTCCGTTTCTTACATTGAAGTTGAAACTGTCTACATTTTTTTGTTGCAAATTTTTTTTGTTAAGCTTTTCTTTTTTTTTACTGGACTCTGTCTGGGCGAGGTTTCAAAAAAGGAGTTATTAAATCATGCTTATCCATTTCCTTTCTAGAATCAAAGAGATTAAAGAGAAGCTGGAAGAAACCATGGAAGAAATAAGTCAACTAGACGTAGACCTGGAAGAACATCAAGGTAAGGACAAATGAAAACAAATGATTTCTGTATGTAAATAGACTAAATTAATAAAAGAACAATTTTCTTGGCTGAATTCAAGTTTGACTATGAATAAATATAATCAACTATTGAAAGTATGTATTCAATTTGAAATTAGTTTGTGTTATCAAGTGGTTTAATAACCTGACTAGGGATGCAGATATTGTAGGTTTAAACCCTGGCATGGCACTTATAGTCCTTTTATAGCAAGGCGTTTGTATCTACATTACTTTTCTCCACCCAAGTGTGACATGGGAACCGGATAGGATATCAAACATTATTGTGTTTTGATTTAGGCTGGTAAAAGGCAACGGGCTGGACTAGGAGTCCCCTAATGAATGGAGAATGGGCACCATAGCTGCTGATTTGTAAATAAATTCAGTATCAAAGAAATGATATACTGTTAAGTGCTTTGGTGATCTCAATCCGCCCATAATCATAACGCATTGAATTAAAGACACATGTTACATCATGTTTATGAATCAGATTCTAAACCTTCCCTCTCAGATAAATCGGATAAGATTGTTTATAGGGGCATTTTATATAGTTTGGTATGATGTGATGTGTCATATTTTCTGTCATATGTTTTAATTTATTTTTTAGGAGAGAAAAATTTGAAGTACAAAGAGCTGAAGAAGAGAGAAGAGAGTATGAATGGTAAGTTTTCTTTTCATTGCAGAATGGTATTTTTTCTCCTTTTTTTTCTAAATTTTTTGGTCAAATTTCAGTTTAGGTTTATCTTGTATTCTTAAAAATAATTAGTTTAGGTCTAAAAGTCAATCAACAGTTTTTTCTCTGAATTAAACAATTAAAGAGTAATTAAAAACTCATAATTGTACTCTTGAAAATTAATCATTGAAAATTGTTTGTACTCTTGAGGGCAAAGAGGGAGTTGACCCTTGGCCTTTCCATTTTCGTCATTGGTAATAACAAGTTTAGGTCTATTTGTAAATCAACAATTTTACTAAGTGACTAAAAAAGTAAAAGTAAAGAGTTGCATGCTAAACACTTTTTGTATGTCAATTTCAGAGATATAAAGATTTGTTTTTGGAGGGGGTGGGGGCAAAGGTTAAAGTAGAGATAACAGGTTGACAAACATGAGAGAAACATTAAAAACAAAGTAAAAGTGAGTTGTAAAATAGATATATACTTTTTCCCTTCTATTCATACATGTATGTTTAGCTTCTTATAAAATGCAACGGTGTCCTTTGTTTTTACACATGTACATATAACCATATGATTACTCATTTTTGCTTCTTCTTTTTTTTTAACAGAATTTCTTAATACTTTTGAAAGTGCAAAGAAAGAAGAAGTGGTAAGTTCCTTGGGACATTTATTTGATGCAAAACAATATGGCATAACATCTATTGAGAGCCTGTGTAAAAAAATTAATGTTAACTCCTTTCTGGCTCACAACCTGATAAATTTCTTTATCTTTATGTTCTTTTTGTATCTTTTTTCCTTCTGAATAGAGATTCTGAATATAGATCTATGACTGCCATGTTTCACTATCTATCACACATGTGCCTAATTGAGTTATTTATAGTCTTAAATTGATCCATGTACATAATGTAAGAATTATACAGTATAGATATACTTTATGAGCCTTTATAGTTATCTGAATTTTGAGAATTGTTACAGGATCATGCATTTAACAACACATGCCAATAAGCTGGCAATGTATGTGCGAGCAAGTACTGTATAGTATTAAAGCAGCCTGTGCTTTTTATCACCAACATGTCTTTGTCCCTCTGTAATCTGCAAAATTATTGGCTTCTATATTAGTTTAGTCTCTTAGGTAAAATATTCCTCCAGGAAAACATGATATCGTCAGGAGACAACACGGCTTTAACTCATATACTTTAACACAGAGTTAAAGGGACTATGTCCCATTTGCAGGCCCAAAAAATGAAAAAGTTAAATTCCAACTGCATTTGAAAGATAATACTAATTTAGAACTTCCCTCAAAAAGGTGGGGCTTGAAAATGTCTTCAAGTGGGAAAATAACGACTATTAGTTGTCAAATCGACTTTAGGGCTATAGAGCCCAAAAGTAATAGTCTTGATTTTCAGACAATTGTACCGAATGGTATGCTGCGCAAAGATTCAATCAGTTTAATCTTGGCTATCACAAGAAGTGGGTTATTGATGTAGACAAATGCTCATGTACCCTTTACAACTCTTTTCATGTATGTTATTACCAAAGAAGAAAAAAAGCCAGTCATTCACTCAATAGTGTCTGACAGTAAAGTCTAGCAAGTAAACGGGTTTCCTTGCATAATTTGAATATGAGGACACTGCTAACGTTTAAATTTCACAGATAGGACATACATGACATATTCATAATTCCTGTAAAGTTCTAAAGCATTTGAGGTTGGCTGCAAAAGGGACATAGTACCTTTAATGCCCTTCTGGCTCTGAACCGATCATATGGTCTTTTGTCAAGAAACAGTCCTGTAATGGGAGTTGGAATGCATGTGCAATGAAGGTCTCCAATCTCACTGTTTTGTTCTTCTCATTTTGTTTTCCAGGAAAGGAGAGGCACCAGTGAAGAGACCGTTGTGACACTCTTGTCCCACATGAGTAGGGTAAGTTCTTTGTCCTTATGTTATGAACCAGAGCACTATAACACTGAGTTCCCATAGGACATCTATTAATTCAGATGGTCATATCTCAGCCAATACTTAATAAATTCAATTGGTTTTCTACATTCGGACATTATTTTTTATGCTCTTTCGGAAAATGAAGAAAAAAAAGAGAAAGTTATGAATTTTGGAAGCTATAAAGTGGTGAAGTGTGACGTCATCAAAAATCTATTTTTAGAATTTCTCAATTTTGTTCTTCATTTTCCAAAAGAGCATCAAAAATAATGTCTGAATGTCGAAAATCAATTGAGTATATTAAGTATTCGCTGAGGTATGACCATCTGAATAAATATATGTCCTATGGGAACTCAGTGTTATAGTGCTCTGGTTCCCTAATGTTATGAACCAGAGCACTATAACACTGAGTGCTTGAAGACGTGTCTATTCTGAAGCCATATGCATCCATTGAACCATCACAATCAATGCATGGTAACTTTGATATCTTTTCACTCCAATATGTGCTATGGCCTGTAATTCTTGTAATTTTATGAACATCACTTCACCCTACAACGTTGTGTTTTTGTTTGCCACAGAACCTTGGACGTCAGAAGCACATGCCAACCCCTAAGGAGCTGGCTAGAATGCAGGATGACTTGAGCTTCAAACAGACAGAGATGCATAAATCAGAAGCAACGGCTTCAGGACTCACTGGAGGTACCTGCATGTTTGATCTATTTTCACTCAATGTTTCTCTCTCCTCTCATTCTCTCGCATGCATACTCTCTCTCTCTCTCTCTCTCTCTGTATCTGTCTCTCATTCTCTATCTCTCTCTCTCTCTGTCTCGTTGTCTCATCTCAGTCTGTGTCTTTATCTCTTTTGTAGTCTCTTTCTATATCTGTCTCTCTCTGTTTGATATCTGTATCTGTCTCTGTCTTTGTCTCTCCTTATCTCTCTCTCTCTCTCTCTCTCTCTTTCTTTCTCATCTCAGTCTCTGTCTTTTTCTCTGTTGGTAGTCTCTTTCTATATCTCTCTCTCTCTGTTTGATATCTGTCTCTGTCTTTATCTCTCCTTATCTCTCTCTCTCTCTTTCCGTCTCTCTTTCTGTCTCTCGCTCTATCTCTCTATCTTGCTCTATCTATCTCTCTCTCTCTCTCTCTCTCTCTCTCCATATCCCTTCATCTTTGTGGAGGTACCAACACTAGACTAAAACTTCCATTCACAATGTTTTCATTTAGTAGCCTTCTATTTTTTGTGGGGTATGGATGTGAACTGGTCTTCAAAGTTACTCAGGACATGTGTCATTGTTTGTTGCTCTTCATTCTTGTTAATAGGGTATCTTCGTTCATGTTACTACGGTATAATGAATTCAATATTTTGTATTGGCTTTACCTTTACATGTCATCAGTCTTTTTCTTAATAAACAGCAACAATTGGCAATTTTACAGTGTTCAATTATGAAGAAAAAAAGTTACATTACATTATTAAAGAGATTTGATTTGATTTGTGTTTTAACCGCCGTCTTCTTATCTTCTCTCTCTTCTTATCTTCCTGTAACTGTCTTTACCTTATCTTTATCTTTCCTCTGTCCTCGTTGTTGTGAATGTATGTACAATGTTTTTTATATAAAATAAGTTTGTATCTTGTTTATGCTTAGTATTTATTTGGGATCATTCTCATCAAGCCAATTTTGGCTTTCGTGATTCCCCACTTTCTTTTATCTTATGTTGATAATGAACGAACATGTAAATAAATGAAATGAAATTTATAATTCTGTGTTCTCCTCCTCTCTCAGAGTCTGGTCGGCTCCAGATGGATCTCCAGAAGGTGGAGCAGCTGGAGGGTAAGATCACGGCGGAGCTGGAGAACCTTAAGGTCCGCATCAAGGAGATGGAGGAAGAGCTCAAGACCTTTTCCAATCTGGACACACTTCAGCAGACTGCTGATCAAAAGAAAAAGGTCTGCATTTATGATCACCATTTTAGACATTTCTACAAGCACCCAGTTCTTGCATTCATATTCACTATGGCAATTGTACTACATATTTTGCCACTGTGACAGCTGTATAACCTTAAGCACCTATATAATACATGGACATGAAGCCACCATTACGATAGTAGCAGTATTATTAGTAGAATAGTAGTAGTAGTAGTAGTAGTAGTAGTAGTAGTAGTAGTAGTAGTAGTAGTAGAATTAGTAGTAGAACAGTAGAAGTAGTAGCAGTAGTAGTTGAATAGTAGTAGTAGTAGTATCAATAGTAGTAGCAGTAGCGGAAGTAGTAGTAGAAGTTATAAAAGTAGTAGTTTTAGTAGTAGTAGTAGTAGTAGTAGTAGTAGTAGTAGTAGCAGTAGCAGTAGTAGCGTAATAGTAGTAGTATAGTATCATTATTATAATCCTTAAGTATTCACTGTATATAGATGCATGAAGATGTATATCATCAGGAAACATTTGACAGTCATCAACATGCATGTCCAGAAAAAAAAAAAAAGTACATTCCTTGTAGTAATTCACTTACCTGTGTTCCATCAAGTTATTCAAATAATTGAATTTGGCATCCTAAACATAAATTGTCAAACACTTTTCAACATTTATCAGTATGATCATTTTCTGTAGATTGAATGGATTGTATGTTTGGGGTTTTCTTTCCAGAAACTACAAGAGGACAAGATTACTTTGGCGAGGAGGAGAGACGTCTTCAAAAAGAGTAAGCATAAAGATGATCGATGTATTGAATATATATGCATATGCTGTATACGATCAGTTTGCAAGAAACACATAGCTGCCAAGTAGTACTCAACATCTTCTGGCATTAGAGAATAAAAATAGTAATATTCCATTCTCGTACAACTTATATATCGTTATGATATAGCGTCTCTATGCGCTTCCAAAGGACTTTGGACATTATTACCCAGATTTTAGGTCCGGCAATCATAGTACTCGATGTAATCAAGAATAAATCCTACCAGGTACCCACTTACCCATTTACTTCTCCTGGGTCGGTTGTTGCAGATGTAGACTGATGTCTTGCCAAAAGGACATCGGTGCCAAGGCAAGAAATTGTACCTTGTGATCTACAGTCCATTGAATTTTCCACTAAAATAGCAGGTGTCCTAGACAGATACATTTTGATGGAAGTTGATAGGTGTTTCCCAATAATTAGATCTAAATCAGTTAAGTTTAAAAAAAAACCTGTGTGGTTTGATTATCACACTTGGTAAAGTATTATGCCATTTTACATGGAATCATGTTAATGTCCAGTATGATAGATAAATAGCTCGAGTTAACATAATAAGTTGTTGATACTTACACTATAGTGTATTATGTCTCACTTTATCATGACAAGGTTTTCACTTTTCATAATAACAATAATAATACTACTAATAATGAATATTACTTGTATAGCGCATATCAAAACACAACGAAAGTCCCTATGCGCTTACGAAAGAAGAAAATAGAGATAGGGCAGAATAGAAATGAACATTTATGCCTGATACATGAAAATAATGAATTACGAACAAAAATAATGATACACAATTCCTATATAGCTAAGATGTAATAGGTAATACAAATTGAAAATTGAATAATTGTAGTTTGCTTTGGTGTTTACTGAATACATTTTTGTTGCGTCTAATGTGTTTTTGTCTTCAGGTACATGTATCTCACTTCTCCCAAGCCAATACAAAGCCCTGAAGACACAGCTCAACGATAACAAAGCTCATTAATGATATGAAGTTTGTCTCCGGGCTTGTAGTACATGAAATAACACCTTTGTGTTTTATTTATTCTTTACTTGTTCCTTGTCTTTGATCAGACGTCCAGCTTCTCTCCAGCCAGTACGAAGCCTTGAAGACACAGCTCAACGATAACGAGACCCATTCGCAGCTGGGTAACCTGGAGCGCAAGTGGCAGCACTACGAGCAGAACAACTTTGTCATGAAAGAATGTATCCTTTTATTATTACTCACTGATCCAGTCTGGTTTATGATGGCTCATGCTCTCTCTCTCTCTCTGTACCCATCCATTGTTTATTGTAGTATTAATGTTCAAAAGTTCTTACCCCATCCGTGCAATGAGTGGCAAATTTGTCCAAATTTGTTCTGACTTTAATAGCATGGCTAGTTTTAACCTCCAGAAAAAGAAACAAAAATGTGCATTGTGAAATTTGCACAGTGGATATTTTTTTCCTTCCCCAATTGAATAATGTAACATTCAATTAAAGGTAATAGGGACTTTTCGATTTGCACGTTTATAAGTGGACTGCGACGTATGCGGTCATTTTTAAGCAGGGTTGACGAGGCACGCTGACTGCTGTTCGTTACCTTTTCGATTTTACACAACTACGACCCCAGCTTAGTGAGCGCAAAATTCGATCAAATAGCCGAAGATCCAACACCAAATTCGGTGCATGGGACTGTTCTAACAAATTATGCTGCAACAGATTAACGATGCATTAATAAAATGTGTTCATTTTATGAATTATTCTGCTTAGTGAGCGCGAAATTCGATCGAAAAGCTAAAGATTCAATACACCAAATTCGGTGCATGGGACTGATCTCGAAAATTATGCTGCAACAAATTGGCGATACATAAATAAAATGTGTTCATTTCATGAATTATTCTGCAACAATTTTGATTTAAGGGAAATTACAGACACGAAAATGTGTTAAGTTAAGAGAATTCACACTTCCACCACTCTCTGGTTCCAGAATAAGGTCAATTAGGTCCATTTTGTGACTTCAATGTGATGTTTCGTGCCTACGAAATATTGCTTACGAACACGTATCGTCACAGTTTGCGAACGACGGCAAAACAAGGGCAAACGCGTTCGAAAATTCTGCTACGAACGATGAGCTCGTCGATGCTCATGCGCACTGGTTCAAAAGTGACCTCATACGTCGCAGTCCACTAGTGAACGTGCAAATCGAAAAGTCCCTAATACAAAGTTTTGGGAATTTTCTGAAATTGGCTGGATAAAGATTCTTTACAATTTTGAAATATTTGGATGCCCTGGTAGATGTTTTATAAGCACTAGAACATTTAGCCCCTAAAACACTTTTGTTTTCGAGAAAAATTGAATATAAAAATTTACCGGTGCTCCCGGTAAATTTTGATAATCTTCAAATAGCGACTACGGCCATACAATGGTAGCTGCGACCATGAAAATCTCCGAATATATAGTTATGATATAGAATTTCCAAACAAGAATAGCCAATCGGTCGTTTTTACTCAAGAAGCATTGTTTTATAGCTAAATCAATTTCTTGACCTTGAGAGGGAGCTAGCTAGCTATACAGCGAAAAGAGTTCATTATTTACAATTTCATCACTTTAGACTCAATTTCAACCGCGACAACGATCACTGAATATTGTAGGATCGCATATGTTTCCAATATATTCATTTGAACCAAATTCATGACCCCATACCAAAACTTTGTAATACCTTTAACATTCAAAATTTCACTGTTGAAACTAAATTGATGATAATTGTTCTGAAATTTGTTGGCAGAGAAAGAGTCCACCATATGGAATATGAAATTGTGTTTGGACTAAGCATGACTAGATTTAATTTCCAAAAATAGAATAGAAAAAAATGGCAATTGCATTGTGAAATCTAACCCATGGAAGAGTTTTTTCTCCAAAATTAAACAATGAAACAGTAAATCAAAACTGAAAACTTTACTCTTCAAAATGAACCAATAATTGTTTGTATGCTAATGGCAAAGAAAGAGTCAACCTCAGCCATGTTACACTCCTTCTTTGTCATAAGAGGACAAATATGTTTGAACTAAGCATGACTAGTTTTACTGTTCAAACATGGCAACAGGCAATATGCATTGTGAATTTTATACATCCTTGGTATTTTATGTCCAATTTAACAATGAAACGATCTATTGAAACTCAGAATTCGGCTCTCAAAACTTGATCATTGATTGTTGTGTGTACATTTTATGAAACAAATGAGTTAAGCTTTAAGGGTTCTCCTATGGACAATGAATCGGTTAACTATCACTCAAATTTTGCCTTTCCTTGACATTTTCTTGTTCATCAGTTATTGCAGCAAAAGGTATGGAGAGTGATTACCGCCCTCTTGTGTCAAAAGTGAGAGAACAGGTTGGAGACTACAATCGCATGCTACAGGATATACTGATAAAAGGCGTGCAGCGCTGAGATTCACAGAAACCTCAAGTGTTCTAGCTCCAGATTCCTGTAAAACCAGGAACGTTCCTGACATTAAGCTTTCTTGAACCTGAATCACTTGTGAAATTGACATTTCATTTGTGTAAAATTTTCTGGATGTACAGTACATTATTTCATAGATCTATTTTACTTGTGCCCTTGTGTGGATGTTGTATTCAGACCAGCCTTTGCTTGTGTATAAAGACAGATATTTATGTTTCCCATATTCACTATTTATGTATGCCACTCTAGTTAGTAGTACTGTTATGAAAATGACACCAAATAGGAAACTGGGGAAGGAATTTGAGAAAGAATGCTTGTGAATCACTGTTTTTTTGTAGCTGTATTCAAAACTTCAGGAGTATCTCATACAGTATTTTGGGTCTTATTTCATTAATTCATGTTGAACTTGATATTTGTATTACTTGGCTTTTGAGCATAGATGTGTCGTGGTCCTGTGGATAATTCACCGGACTGTGAATCTCATAGTTCGTGGTAAGAGTCACACTGGGCCACTAATGTCCTTTGGCAAGACATTTATCT
Source organism: Strongylocentrotus droebachiensis (assembly GCA_035222895.1). Lineage (NCBI taxonomy): Eukaryota > Metazoa > Echinodermata > Echinoidea > Camarodonta > Strongylocentrotidae > Strongylocentrotus > Strongylocentrotus droebachiensis. Next base: position 38,883 of record JAVYIG010014390.1, read on the forward strand.
ACATTTGCCACACTCTACCCAGGTGAGGTAAGTGGATACCTGGTAGGAATTAATTCCTTGAAACGCTAGAGCGCCATAATGGCAGCCATGCTAAAGTCGGGTAATAGTTTATGGAGCGCCAGGAGTGTCAATTCTGACAGACATGAGCGCTATACAAGAACCCACTGTTATTATTATTATTATTATTATAATCAGTACGGCACCTATTGTTTAAATCCTATCTCGGGGGGCTTGGTCTGTGATGAATTAATGCATTAACAAAATGACAGCACTCCACCGTAAGGGGTTTTGAACCTAGAATCCTCTCCCAGGTGTAAGTTTACTACTCATTGCTTTGAAACTTTGCACCCCATGCTAGATGTGAATTCACTCTTGCAAGTACATTATGTCAATAGGTCACTAGTCATTCCATTACTCTTCTATCATTCCAACATCCATTTACTGCATGTTTCATGTATACCATAAACATTGGTAATCCTCATTTCTGTTGTGTCCGATCTTTTGATTTATTTACTTTGTTGCTCATATCTAATAATTTTTTTGTTCTGAATGTTGTAAAAATGCACCTTTCCTTGAATTCTCAAAAGAGAATTAGTGTCTGTAATAAACTATGGTCAATGTTATTTTGATGGAATTCTTTGGTCAGAGTCGAGATGATTTAAAACGCATTGGTCGTGAACATCTTATTATGCCTAGAATATCAAGTTTAAAGATGAATGCATGCAGCGGCAGATTGTTTAAAGCTACCTTTATAGTTCTGATTATTAAGAGATCATCAGATAGCATTTGAATATTTCAAACTAAGGAACACTACCCCTTTAATTGCAAATTAAATTTTTAGATGGGGATACGCTTGGTAGCTATGACCTATCTTGTCATTTTGCAGTGCTTGCAGGATGAATTGTATTTAGAATTGCATCTCATCAATAGCATGTGATCCAATTTAAACATGGCAGCTGGTTATTACATTATCATGCATTTCATGGAGATTAGGCATACTAGACTCTCTATCTCTCTCTCTCTCTCTCTCCCTCTCTCTTTCTCTCTCTCCACCTCCCTCCACCTCCCTCCCTCCCCCTCGCTATTTCTCTATCTCTTACTCTCTCTCTCTCTCTCTGTCACTCTCCCCTTCCTTTTCCCTCTCTTTCCCCCCTCTTTCCCTTGACTATAGCTATCCCTCTCACTGTCCCTCTCTGTCTCCCTCTACCTCATTTCCCCCTCCCATCTTCCCCCATCTCTACTCTTCCTTTCTCATGTCCCTCTCTGATCCTCTCTTCTCCCACCCTCCCTCTCTCTCTCTCCCCCGCCCCCTTGTGCTATTAATGTACTATTCATCCCTCATCACTCACCCTCTCACACACTCTACTTCGCTATCCCCTCTCACCTCTTTTTGTCTCTCCTCCTCCATTCAAATTCCCCCTCTCTATCTCTCCCTCTCTCTCTTCCTCTCTCCCCCTCTCTGATCCTCTCTTCTCCCACCCCCCCCCCCCTCTCTCTCTCTCCCCCGCCCCCCTTGTGCTATTAATGTACTATTCCTTCCTCGTCACTCACCCTCTCACACACTCTACTTCGCTATCCCTCTCACCTCTTTTTGTCTCTCCATTCCAATTCCCCTCTCTATCTCTCACGCTCTCTCTCTCTCCCTCTCTCTCCCCTATCTCTCATTTTACCGAAGATTTTTGCCTCCTGTTAATAATCAATCTTTGTAACTTTGTATGTGCCATATGACATTCGCGCTTACTGTGGAGGTCAACATTTGATTAGAGATAAATCTAATTATTTTTTATTTTTAATGGATGTTTTTGTTTTGATCACAGTTGCATATCAAAGTGAATAGATACTGGTAGGTTACTATTATCTGTATCGTTTTATTACAAACACAACTATCAAGGTTAGATGTTTCACTTCTTATTATTTACAAAGATGCCATGACTGCTTAGTTTGAACATGGAGCTATAAGAGCTCCATGGTTTGAAGTTGTAAATTGTGAAGGATAATTTGATTTAAAAGCAAGAGAAAGCGATAGTTCAACCTTGAAATGTACAATTGGATTGCAGAAAAGTCTGCATATGATGAGGAGGTATATGTAGCTATCATTGTACATAATTTTTGGTTTAGGGAGGGAAACACTGAACAGTCCCCCCCCCCCCCCCTTGCCAAATATTGATCCTTTTTCAGTATTGCTTCCCCTAAATTTTAACAAAATGATATGTCTACTCCTAAACATATGAGCATGTCAATGCAAAGAAAGCAACATATTTTAAATATGTTAAACTTTTATTTATTAGATCATAAAGCACACACATGCTTTTTCAGATCATCAAATTATATCATACATCGTCTGTTTGGAGGCAGACGGGCGTTAACTCATATAATTTAAACACACAGTTAATGTCTCTCTGGCCCTGAACAGACAGTATTATTGTAGACTGTTGGTCATAATTATACATTCTTGTTATTAGCCCATTGATGGCGGCATCTTAAAACATTCGGTTACAAACTGGAGAGGAAAATGGTGACGTTATGATGACTTATCATTTTACATTGTATATAGGAGGAATAAAGAAGCCATCAAGGAATTGATGAGCCATGTAAAGGTCAAACCTCTGAACTAGTGGAGCGATGTGCATGGCCTGAATACTAGGAATAGTGTGGGAGGTTTAATTTACTGTGGTCACTGTCCCAAGACACTGACCATGAGACAAAAATGATAGGCCCTTTAATCAAGAAAGCTCTGTCATGGTGCTTATAATGATAATAATAATGATAATAAATGATAATAATATAGATAGATATTTTATAACGCACTTTCTTACTAAATAAGTCACTCAAGACGCTGCATGTGAGGAAATTCAGTGTTGTGAATGAACTTACAATTTGATATTCATAAATCTTGTAT
>JAVYIG010014391.1:0-41779 GCA_035222895.1 Strongylocentrotus droebachiensis
TGTTAATTGAGAGCTGAGTTGATGAGAAAGTCATCTGCCAGTGACCACACTGGGTGGTCTAATATCTCCTGGCCAAACTAGTACAGACGGGCTTTAAAAGGCTATTTTTACAGCAAACGTGCATTGTACACTAGTCTTTTGGCAGATTTATTTTCGTCCCTGCCGAAAGTCGAGATCAGCTTTCAGCCGTTCCAATAACACACCTTACTATCGTAAGGTCAATCGTGGGTTAACAATCATTTAAAAATGGAGTGAGAAAACCAGTTCTTTCCTGCTCCAAACTTTTAACCTCAAAAGCAAACAAAAACATGTTAGCAAACACAGATTCACAGTTTATTGTTTCGTAGTACAGTGTACCAGCAAAGACACAGATATTGACTTAGCCCTTTTTGAAAGATCTTGGTAAATATTTGTCGCACATGCCCTTTGTAAATAATGTAGTTAATTGGAATATCAATATTTATGAATATGTTTAATAAAGATAAGGCCAATTATCACATGTTGGCACCACGCCAATGCACACCGAGCCATATACACTTAGCCATGTTTTTTCTCATTTTCATAACACTTACACCCATAAAATTTGAGGTCGTGAATTATTTTCAATAACATTGATGACGTCTGATTTTGATAGTGCGCTACCAATTCTAAGAACCGATCAGAACACTTCAACATAATTGTTATTGTCAAGTTAGTGACACCGAGGTGGTCTGACACGACCATTCATCTTACGCTGACGCAGAGTTGCGTTAGAGTAAATTGTTTATTGCACACGAAGCGTTATTTTTTGATGTAGCACTACGAGGTTGTCAGGCACGACCATTCATCTAAAGCTGACGTAGAGTTGCCCTTGTACTTCACCTGAGTGGAGAGTGGCATATGTAGATTAATGTCTTGCAAAAGGACAATTAGTGCCGCGGCGGGACTCGAACCGAGAACCATGTTCTCCGCTGTCCGGTGACGTACCCACGAGACCACGACAATTCTACAATAATGTCAAAATCCTACTTTACTGAAGGTAACCCCCGTTGAACGTTACATGTAACTTCAAGGACTAATCAAACTTGGAAGTAATGAAAAAGAGTTTACCAACATAATGACCAACAGCATGATACTTAGGGAGAATGTAAGGGGACAACAACGATTAGAGAGTTCTGGTAGGAAGACAATATGGGAATTACAAAGATGTAGATTAACTCCTTTATTATGGGTCAGTCACCCCCACCCCCCCCCCCCCAGGGCCCCTACACAACCCATACCCTCATCAGCACCATACCGTATATTCTCCTTTAAACACCCCAGTTGTACCCTAGTTTGCAGGCACAAATCCTGGACAGTCGTTGTGCGTAACCCTGTCTGCAAAAATGAGACTACATACAACAGCCAGAAACTGACAGATCTAGGCTCTGTTTGAGGCTTTAGGAATTAAGATAAAGTGGTTAGAATCTGCGCTTTCAGACTATACTTGTCGTACCCTATAGTAAAACTAGCAACCACGCCACTTGGGCCAAATGGTCTACGGACGAGACGTAACCACGGTAACATGAATTTTATCAAAGAGTCGTAGCTCGAAATATCTCTATAGTTACCGATGCGAAAGCCGACAATTCAAAAGGGATTGATGAATATTTATGAAAACGATTATCTAGGCCACCTCCAGGCACCGAATTGTCAAAAAAGGGAAACCAAAACTTACTTTCAGCAGAGATAAAGAGGTGGTGTCTAGTTGCACAGAAATCCCGGCAGTCAATGAAAGAATAATGGTTAAAATCGTCCAAGGAATTGATTTCGTTGATTTACTTGGAAAAACTACATTTTGTCTTGAGAGGGAAAAAAAATGAAATTATTATAAATCTTCTTTGTTCCTCTTCGAGTCCTATGTAAGGAAAACATGAATGTTACTTTATATCCACCACTTTCAAAAAAAAATCTTCAAGTAGTCGTTTTATATCCTTTTATTGCTGAAAACCCCCAAAGCGGCCGGGAGCGCGCAGATATTTTCTCTTTCGTTTCCATTGATAGACGTAAGTTTAAAGCCCCCACTGTTCTACTTGTAGCTACTTGCTCCTTCTATATAGAAAACAATGCCTAATCGGTGTCCGTTGGTACCCCATGCTCCTCTTTTTCTTATGTTAATTGAGAGCTGAGTTGATGAGATAACCACCTGTCAGTGACATTGCAGGGAGGTCTAATCCCTCCTGGCCAAACTAGTACAGATGGGTTTTAAAGATAAGCTCGAGTTCTGGTAATGATAGAAAAATAAATTCCCACAGAATCCAACAAAAATTACACTGAATGTCCAAGATTACAAATAAATGCCATGTGCCAAACGATTTTGGTAGAAAATATATAGGGGCTGAGTAATGAGCATGGACAAAATGAAATCAAGGTGTTTAGGCCCGACACAATGTCCCTATGTGCAAATGAGAGTTGTGGTGTTTACCAAAGATGCTTTAGAGCAAGTTTTTGTGAGGTTGTTTTTATTTTCCTGCCTGGTTCAAATAATCAATCTACTGCAGGATTCACAATCCAGAATGAATTATAGGTTATAGCCATGTTCTCTCGACATACGATACCCCTTCCAGAGCTCAAGATTAGCTTTAACTTATAATCTCCATGTACTTTTGAAATGATTTAGAATGAGATAACTCGCATGCTTCGTACGAAATGGTTTACCGAAAACGGTATAGATGATAATCAGTAGTACGCGGAAATGATTAAAAATTGCCATAAAAATTATATTTTTATGTAAAATATCATGAGCCGAATCGGAGTCGAGGGGACCATAGGGTATAATCCGTTTCGTAGAACGAGTAGTAATCTAGTTGCGAGATCGATTGGGGGAGGTACGTGTGCGTGTGTGTGTGTACGTTTGGGAGGGGAGGGGGGTGCACTCATTTTAAATTAAGCGACGAGCATACGCTTTGTGTAACACCTCTTCCCATGTAAATACAGTTTATGCCAATAAAGTCAACCCTTTGTCGGCAATCCCAGTTACAGAGAAATACTCTTTTTCGGCATGACACTGTCTTGATCGTTCATCTGCAGGCTAGAACAACTTAGAAGTTATGTTATCTAGTGGATACGTCAACGGACTGTGGATCACATGGTTCGCGGTTCGAGTCCCACCGTGGCACTAATGTCATTTGCCACTCTCCACCCGGGTGTTAAATGGGATCCCGGTAGGATGAGACCGTTAACGTGCTTGGATTGGCATGTGTGCGCTTGTTAATGAACCTGGACGGAATACTCCCCAGGGAGTGGAGAATGTGCACCGTAATTTGCAGAATAGTATTTGAAGCTAGTGACAAGAGTAAACAAAATACTGTAAGCGCCTTGGTCAGTTATGGTAAAGTGATGTATACAAACAGTATCATTATTAAAATTATCATTAAAAAGAATCAAATGTTATACTTGAATAATTATAATGATTACTTTAGATTTGTATGAATTCGATTTAAATCAGTCAATGTTTTCATAATCCACATTCGTGATATTATTGCAGTATATATACAGAAAATACGACATGAATATAATCAACAAAGTCGTTATTTTATCCATATTTCTGCAATTTCATTTTCCCAGTACTGAAAAATATTATGTTACATGATGATAGAAGACCAAGGGACATTGACTTGATAAACTTGAAGAATGTTATCACTTCTTGGGTTAACATCCCGAGGGTGTAATACGAACTTGAACTATGGCTCGTAATCAAGAGCATGATAGCACCAGTCTTAACCATACGTCTTCCTCGGCGCGGTGCCAGGAAGGAGGTATTGCTCGCTCGTTGTCTGCTCTTTCGTGGAAGTGCCTGATCACGTGATAGAGGTAGGTTTTTGAACTTGACATTTTGGTCTAGAAACTTCCCGATGTATGGGTGACGCGCGACGTTGAAGACTGAGACCCGTGCCAGCATGTTCAGACCACGCCCACTTTCCGCAACGGGTGAGATGACTGACCCGACACCGATTCATGTTTTTGTCGTTGGTATAGGTCGTGGGTAGCTATTGTAGATGTATGTATGTTACAGTGTCAAGATCATTTTGAGCTCCATGGTATTATGCGCCTTGCAAACCGAGGCGTCAATGCGACTGCGTTGTTACTTGCGCTAATCGATTTCGTGAAGGAAATTATCGCTACGTCGTAAATGTTTGTACGCGATGTCAAGGTTTCGAGGTTTCCTTACTTTTTCAACATAATTAAATAATTTTGCAATATATACAAATGCAATAACATAATATTAAACAAAGATACGACAAAATGATTATACAATTATTCAAATAAATCATTTAAGATTGGCACAGTGGTAAAACATAGTGGAGGAGTCTGTTAATAGTCTAATAACTAGTGATAAGACACTGACGTCAACCTGCCCCAGCAATTGATGCATCGTGTGAAACGAGCTTTATTATTCGTTTACGTGGTGCACACGAGGTGGTACTTATAGTGGATGCAAAATTAATAGCGCAAATAGTATATTTAATAATATTCGCTAACTGATTTCATCAGGAGGGCTGATAAGCGCAAGAAATAACGCAATAGAAGTCACGCCTCGTTTGTAATGAGCTTTGGGCTCCTATGCACACGCCACTGCAGTCTCTAACGCAGTCCAACGCCAGAAAACGGTGCGTCGTGCGCAGTGGCTAATACAGTAGGACGGCTTTAGCTTCTGTGACCATGATAAGCTACTGGAACGTACACGGGATACAAAAAAGTTCTTCCCATCGGCTCCTATTTACCTCACCTGGGTTAAGATAGGAAAATTCTAGATGTTTGATACCAAAATCCATTACAGTGCCGTGGTGGGGAGTTGAACCCTGTACCTTGTGATCCACAGTCCGATGACTTATGCACTAGACCACTGTCTCTCTGTTTACAATGTCTCATATAACCATTGATGCATGGCCGAGATGATATGTAATATAGGCCTCTCAATCATATTTGTTGTATCAATTTCACTTTTTTTTTCTTTCTGTAAACATGATAAATCATTTTCCCATCTGTTTTTGTTTGGACTTTAGACTCTTCTTTGTTTACTTCATTGAAGTCCATTCAAAAGTTTACCCGAATAACCTTTGGTAGGATCATTTCGGCTCTAGCAAACAAATCACTAAAAAAATCGAAGTGGAATCGATAACCAAACCGATATCATGTTTTATAGCACGATATTATAACAATGAAGTGAACACCTGGTGTTGTTTTCTTTTTACTTTTTTTTAATAATAATTCTGATAGGGTCAGGCTCGCTTTTAAGATCTAAACATGATTGTCTACTTTACTGTCGTGCAGTATGGTAAACCGGTCACTCAAAGATTTTAATTTTTTGAGGCACCTCATGATCGTTTTAAAACGCATTTTTTTTGTTTTTTTTGTTAGGGCTTCAATATTACACCATAATCAAAGATACTGATAACACGTTGGGCCATGCATCTCAGATTTAATATTATTAAACGATGCCTTTAACAACTAGTTATCAGTCTTAACTATCACTCTTTTGTGACCTATAACCTACATGCGTAGCTATTTAAGAAATGATAATAAGCATAATAAAAATAATAATAACATTAACATTACAGATGATATAGTGATAATAATAGTAATAATAACAAACACAATATATGAACATGAATTCTGCCTTGCTGTAACAACTAGTTATCTGCCTTTTGTGACCTATAACCTACATGCGTACTACATGTAATATTAACATTATTACAAATGATAATGGTGATGATAATAGTAATAACAACAACAACAATGTATGATCACGTATAGTCACGTACTCACGTACCTTTAGAATTGTAACCAAATAACATGCAAATGGGAAGATGATTGGAGAGCTTCCTTGTTTAAGTGATTCTCTGATGTTGTTTTGTTGTAGGATCATTTAACCTGTTGTCTTCTGAATCATCTGATTCCCATATACTTAACACAGGGACCACTAGGTTACAGTAAGCAATAGGTTAATGTGTTTATTCCATATCATTTCCGTCTATGTTTAAAATCTGTGGTATTATTTACTGTTTTGACATGAACGTACGTGGTCGCAAAAGTTGATAATTGATTTAAATTGTATTGGACTTGTTAAATAAACAACAAAATAGCAAAAATTAAGAAACAACGGAAAAAGAAAAACTTTCCTTGTCATTATAAAGAAAGACAATTACAATTTTTTATCGGGAAATGTCTCAGATAAACATTTCCGGGGAGTTATTGTATTGGGGTATATTTTATAGAACTTTAAAAAAAATGGAAAATGTGTAGTTAAACCCATCTATAGCTAGCCTAATAGTTCCTTGGTGAGATTTGTCCGGGCAGTTTGTCTTTGGGTCATTTCTCCGGTTTGGTTGTTCTAGCGCATCTATACAAGGAAAGCAATGTTGTCCGGGGGTAGTTGTTCTTTGGGTTAATTTTGTCCGGCGAAAATGATCTTATTAGTTAATTCATCCTTATCATTATCACTGTTGGCCGCTATAATAGAAGCTAAGCTAATTTATTCGACGGAGTCCGTTTTTTTTGGAATAATTTCTTTGCCGCGGACTTGTTAATAGGCTAGTTAAACTAAACGAAAATCAATTTTTCTGGGATAATAATATATATTCATGGTGTAATTTGTCCGGGTCAAAAAGTTGTCCGCCCTCTATGGCGTTGTCACTCAATCTTGCTCTTGTCTTCCGGTCGATCGGGACTAGGCCAGGTTTTGGAACTCTCGTTCAACGACTTTATTTATCAAAAAACGATTAACCATCAAAATGACTTGTTTTCGAGAAAAATATGGAACAATATACACCAACAAGAGGGATCGCACCACCTCATGATAATGACACCGTAACCGTAGACGCTCGCCCTGCCAGCAGATCCCCGTCGATTGCTCTTGAATGTCCCGCTCAAGTTACACGTGCTTTTTTGCAGATGAACAAAATTAAGCGGTGTTTCAAGGGGTATCATATTTGCATTTGACGTTAAAATATACCGAGCTGTGTCACTTTATCCCATTTATAAACCCAAATTCGCGAAAACATGCTAAAAAATGTTATCGAGATTATATTTCCGAAAAACAAACTTGGTATGATTGACAAATGGGCTTGAATCTGATCATTATGGCCTTGATAAATATGATGGTAGTTGAGCACGGTGATCAATTGGATCAAATAAAAGAAAGGACGTGGGGGGGGGGGGGGGGGGGGGACCCCACCTAAAGACCCAAACTGTATGAGCACGATAGGGCCGGATGCATCCGATAACGCAACGGTATACTGAACACAAAACTCTGCAAACATAAAACAAAACATAACAAAATAATTATTCTCGTATCTTGTAACTGCAACGAATAAAAAAAAACATAAATTTGTTTTCTTTTTCTTTGCCTCATCAGGGGATTTATTAGGTAGACATGTTTTATATTAAAAAATACGATGATACAAATCAAAATTCATAATTGGCATAAAAAAAGAATTCAAATTAACTTTTTGCAAAGCATTTAACATAAGAATTATATTAATAATCACCCCTCCCCTTTTTTTCTTTTAAATAACACTTCACAACTCTTTTGGTAAAAACATGCGCTCTTTCTGGTCGTATCAATTTTGACTGACTTTCCAATCTTAAAAAAAAAAAAATTGAGCAAGAAGGAAACGGATGATTATTATTATTATTCTATTCATAACCTTGAATAGATATGTAGGATCTCTCAAAGAAGAAATATAAATGTGGGCCGTGACCTTTGTAAAGTACAGCATAAGTATACTATATACTTTTATGAAGGCGTATAACTAAACACCACCCGATTACCATTATGACATCATTATCACTCAGTTTGAGGTATAAGGCGTAGGAAACCGTGCAGTCTGCAACGATTACAACGATGTTCAGCCAATCATTTGAACTTGACGTTTATTTCATCATTAACCAAATTCCGTTTGCCGGATTACAATATTAATCATTCCATCGATTTCATGGCCGCATTTTCCTATCGACTAGCTTTATACGATTGTGAAATATTGCATCGGTGGTCTTCCGAATGTATATGGATTAAAGGTACTATGTCCCTTTTGCAGCCAACCTCAAATGCTGTAGAACTTTGCAGGAATTATGAATATGTCATGTATGTCCTATCTGTGGAATTTAAACGTTAGCAGTGTCCTCATATTTAAATTATGCAAGGAAACCCGTTTACTTGCTAGACTTCACTGTCAGACACTATTGAGTGACTGACTGGCTTTTTTTCTTCTTTGGTAATAACATACATGAAAAGAGTTGTAAAGGGTACATGAGCATTTGTCTACATCAATAACCCACTTGTGATGGCCAAGATTAAACTGATTGAATCTTTGCGCAGCATAAAACGTATGACCTTTCGGTACAATTGTCTGAAAATCAAGACTATTACTTTTGGGCTCTATAGCCCTAAAGTCGATTTGACAACTAATAGTCGTTATTTTCCCACTTGAAGACATTTTCAAGCCCCATCTTTTTTAGGGAAGTTCTAAATAAGTATTATCTTTCAAATGCAGTTGGAATTTAACTTTTTCATTTTTTGGGCCTGCAAATGGGACATAGTACCTTTAAAGGTATAAACCAGTTTTGGAAACGCCCCCCCCCCCTCTCAAAAAATGAAATGGAAGCTCTTATTACCAATCATGTGAAAGAATATGTTTTTGATGATACAAATATTGCTGGGAAACCGCCTACTAATTGATATCTTTGGTAAATTATCATATCGATCCGACCTGGATAGATATCGCGAAAATGCACTTCAACATTGAACATTTGGGCGTATATTCTGCTTGTTCGCGAATGTAGGTTGAAGCATTGCCATCTAAACCTCTGAAGGCAATATTTAAACAATATTTGATGGATATTTTGTACCCGAAACCCTTGAACCGCAATTTGACCACTACCGGTCTTTACCTTTAAGGAGTTTTCAGAAATGCAACTTGCGGAAGGAAATCGTATCAGGAGGATGGTCATTATGATTATTATAGTAGGAGATGAAAAATAAATAAATACAAGTAGCATACAGTTTGGAGTCCGCAGAGTAGACAGAGAGAAATATATTGTGACATTTTTAAACATTATGGAGCGGCAATTTGGAAATATTAGATGTGCATTAGATATGAACACGAAAGATTATTCATAGAGAATCGTCAATGATTTTTAATTTCACTTTAGAAATCTGTTTGGTGTTTTTTTTTGTCGTTGGTTGGTTTGTTGTCAGCAAGGTCGCAGAGACTCACGAGCAATTTCAATACCTATTGTATGTCCCATGTAAATCACGTTTTGATTACGTAATACATAAATGTAAAGTGCACGCACTTCAAAAGGTGACGGAGAAGGCCATTGAAATTGTCTCCAGTTGTCTTTCCGAAAATCTGTGCGATCACATGAAAAATTTCTAAAACTATTGCAAAGAGTTACGAAAAAGTAATAAAGTAATTTTCTTAGCCTTGTCCCTCATCCGACATTAAAATGACGTAGGCCTATTACGTAACCGAACATGAGTACATTGGGATATACAATCATGTACATTATTAGAATTGCCATTGAGTTGACTTCTCGAAAGACTTTGCGATCGTATGTAAATCTGTAAACTTCAGGCTCGATGAAATTATTATCTGACTTAAAAAATATTCTTATCATAAATATTTATTCTCTCTTCGTCCTTGCCATTGGGTTGATTTCTCGAAAGACTTTGCGATCGTATGTAAATCTGTAAACTTAAGGCTCGATGAATTATCTGAGCTTTTAAATATTTGTATAATAAATATTCAACCTCTCTTTGTCCTTGCCCTTGGTGGTCACTTTTCTTTAGGTTATCGACACGGAAGGAAACTCTCCTATAGCGGTTTTATTTCATGGATTGTAATACCTTCCATTTATTATAAGGAAGTATTGCAGGTTTAGGTCCTGTTCGATATGTTATTGATAGCCATGCAATAATTATTAACACCTGTGAATAGGGTAGGGGCGGGATAAACACCAATTTTGGTAACGTTTAATAAACATGCGAACTCGACAATGCATGTATAGTATAGGTAAGAAATACTGCTGCTATAGTGGCAACTTAAACCTTACAAGTCTAGAATTAGACATTAAAAAAAAAACAATTATAAGGTGTTTTATTTCCTCAATACCAGAAGTAGTACATATAATAAAAATCATGCAATTTAAAATCATACTGACTTTACATCACATTCAGAATAATTAAAAATACAATACAATAGTATAATCTTTAATAGCATCAATTGCTAAACAAAAACAATGATATACATTAAAAAAAATAGGAAATACAAAATAGATATGATTGATATTCGATAAACTTTTAGTAAATACATTATTACATCGGTACAAACGTGAACCTTACACGAAGTCATGATTGACATTCGATACACTTTTACAGGAAACATTAACGTATTAATGTATCGGTGCAAACTGATATCAACTTTCCGTTGATCGATAACTTTCGAGGCGGTGTATTCATCCTGACCTTATATGGAGAGACATCGACAATTTCCTGGTAGGTGTTTTCGTGGAATTTTGGTAGATGGTAAAATCTGGGTGGGTTCAAACTTGTACCTGGCGCCAATGGATTAATGCATGGTATAGAGCATTCGATACATCAAAATTTATGCACATTAATTTTATGAATAACTTTATTGATTGCCAACAAAAGCGGAACCCAGCCGGTTTGGGATGTGGAAGGGTGGCTTTTATTTCCGAAAGACAAATCCACAAAGTTGTCGAAAAGATCGGGGGCAGATTATTGGCACTAGGGCCAAATTTGGGTAAAATGGTATGAAAGACCTAATAAAAATGATCAAACTACTTACCTAACATAGCGTCACATTTAGGGATTATTGAAGAGAAAAGAGGAAAAAAATGATTCAGAGCCGGAGAGAGAGAGAGAGAGGGGGAGGGAGAGAGAACTAATTCTTTTTGTAACCAATTTCAGTCTATATTCAAAGCTTTTCTTCCCAAAATCAAGGTCAGAATCTCATGTTCCTCAAAATAATTTCTTTTCTTTTCAATGCCATCTTTTAACGAGCTAATATTTTAAAAGTCCATATTACTAACTTCTTCAAAACAAAAAACATGACTATAATAATTAAAAGAAAAACAATAGAAGAGAAGGTTGAGTTCTGGGGAGAGGTAAACAAAAACTTGTGAGCGTTATCATTATTATTATGAAAGTGTGGAAGAACATCAGAAAAATGAACGTTCCCTGAAAAGCATGGCTCTTCAAATTCCTTCATATTCTAATTATGACAAGTTACATCTTAAAGGCACACTGCCATACTTGTAGCTACTTGCTCCCTCTATATAGAAAACTTCCCCAATCGGTGCCTGTTGGTCCCCCATGATCCTCTTTTTCTTATGTTAAATGAGAGCTGAGTTAATGAGATAGCCACCTGTCACATTGACCTCGCTGGCTCGCTGTGTGGTCTAATCCCTTCTGGCCCAGTAGTGGTGACGGTCTTTAAAAATGAGGCCCGATTTGTATGCCAAAATTTTGTGTAGTCTACTCCTATATACATCTTTTTTTGGACCGAGCTTCTTACTTTTACTCAGGCTGGGCCAAATTTCTTATCATTTTAAAAACTCCAGAGCTAGCTAGCAGTACACGCCAATATTATGCTACATGATCAACTTTTTCAGATCGATTCCACACCATTTTTTCACAATGCAATCGCATGACCAGAACTCAACTTTATCTTTAAAGACCTTTTACATAGGCCTACATTAAAACTTGTACATAGAAATAAAAATTGCCTGTTTTGATAAAACATCATACAAAATGGATGAACAGCAATGTTACCCAACATAAAGAAATCTACCATGTAAGACTACGTAATGTGACGTAAGAGCGTCCTATCAATCTGATTGGTTAACGATCCTTAATTGCTGGTAATATGCGGGGAACAATATAGGAGCGAGTTAAGACTCGAACTGTGAATCTGTTTCTATTGTACACTAACCACGGGTGTGCGTGAGTTGAGGTTGCTTTTCATTGGGGAAGAATAGACATTGGGCTAATTAGGATAGAATGGGGGCAGGGCTTTATAATAAGTATTCGGGGACAATGGGATAGCTTGAACTGAGAATCTCTTTATACTTTACACTGACCACAGGCGCTCGGAGGTTGGATTACGCTTAATGGAGAAAGAATGGGCCTTTGACACAGGGGATGGATCTGAATAGGAAACAATGCATGTTCACCTCTCGGGGGGAACAATAGGAGAGTGAGCTTAGGCTTGAACTGCGAATCTATTGTACCCCGACCACAGGTCCACGGTCTATTGTCATGTCATGAGACGTCATCGGAGAGTGCGTGAGCGTGGTGATTCAGGGAAGGTTTAGGGTTCAATAGCAACAATGGGGTAGTTGTTTTACACTCCTAGAAATGGATGAATAGTTTCTGGCCACGACATTGGTGAAGGAATGTAGAATCATTGTTGATGGAATGTTGGAATATAGTGACAAAGACACGCAAGAGGAGGGGGGAAATAGATTAGTAACCTTTCCAAGAAAATACCAAAGCGCAAAGTAAATAATGAACGTTGCGTTGTTATTGTTGATAAACATTTGCTTGTATACATTTTCAGTTAATTTAAAAGTAAGATAAATAAGTTCATTATTATATCATGAACGAGCAGTTGACTCAAATTCCGAAAATCTCAGGAATACATGCAAGACAAAAGTGTTATGTTTCAAATCTTTGCTTTATTTGAAGTGGAACCTCTTATTTTGTTCACAATGATAAAATGAAAATACCAAGCTATCAAGACTATTTACATAAGATATAGTGGACTGCAAACTCGATTAGAGGGCTTGCGATTTTTTCGTATCAATCGCAACTCTTTATGAGCCGGGGCCCACAAAGATTTTAAGTCGAACTTAACTCTAAGTTGGACTTGAAAATTATGGAAAGCCATTAGCATCTTTGAAAATATTTTGTAAAAGTTATTTTGAAAGGCATAAAATGTTGATTCAAATCATTCATATTTTCTATCATCAAGGAGACTTCATGTTCTGGATGTGGAATTCATAAAAAAGTCTAAAATACTTGAATTTCTGCTTTTGAATATATTTCATTTTAAGGCTCCAATGGCTGTCCATAATTTTTAAGTCCAACTTAGAGTTGAGTTCTACTTAGGATCTTTGTGAAACACCCCCCAGGACTATAAAAAGCGCTGGGATATAACTGACAATATTTATGATATTAATATAAGTCTGCTCGGAGCCATGTGGGGGCGTTAACTTTGTGCTATAAAGTGTAGGAATTAACGCTCGTCTGTCTCCATGTATAGATTAAAATAATCAGTAATCATTCTTTTATAAAGTTCACAACTTTCCCAGTGGAGGGATGATTTGATTGCATAGCGAGGGAAATACATACATTTTATAATAAACCAGGAAATCGACTTTCATACTGTCCATGACCTATTGTCGGAATAGAAATCTATTCAGTTTTCATGACACCGAAAATAATTTCGATGGCACGGAGAGCATTGTTTACACGTTTATTTTGTTTACCTAAGTTATTGTTCTTTTCATAAAATGAGAATTTTAGGAAGTATTAATTTTGTTTGCTCATTTGAGTGCAACCAGTGGTTCGGTTTTTATTTACTTTGGTTGGTATTCTTATTCATAAACTCACTAGTTTAGGAAATAACCATTTAGTCATTATTCTTTTGTTGTATACACAACCATTCAAAAACAAACAAAGCAGTTTTATTAAGTGAAATATAGAATTTTTCAGATTCAGATGTTATCGTTGTATAAATATTTGTAATTCACAGGAAATGAAAGGATAGAGAGAGAGAGAGAGATAGGGAAGAAACCAATGCAAATTATTGGGATGAGAGGGAGAGAGGGAGAGAGAGAGAGAGAGAGAGAGAGAAAGAGAGTACTGTATGAAGATAATTGGAAAACGTTTTTGTTAACTGAATTGTCTTCATTGCAAAGAACATTTTAGCCATAAATAGAAGTATTGTGATCGAAGGTATTTCATAGATACAATTTCAACATCTTACGTAAGAATTGAAGTCAAAAGGTTGACTAGTATTTACTGTAATCGAAAGTAAATAGTACATTTCAATCGAACTTCAAGAAAAATATTGTTTCTTCCAGGATAGCAAGTTATGAAGATTCCCCCCTTGACTACTACCGCCCACTCTCTCCTTATCTCCTCGTTCTTCCCCATTCCTTTTCCTTTTACCACTTCTTTTATTCCTATTTGTTTGTTTGAATTCTTTTAAATCTGCGGTCAATAACGTATAATACCCAATAACTATTTGGTCATTATCTTTCCCCATGCATTTTCCCGCTTTTTCCCTATTTGTTGGTTTAAATTCTAATTCTGCGTTTAATAGTGTAATACCAAACAATTTATACAGAAAAATACACACAAACACATTTTCAGACATTAACAAATTACTTTTATTAAACACATTTAGAAAATTCACAAATGGGAAATAATGATTTTACAATTAACATGATTTTAAAGCTAAAGACCAGTAATGGTCATGTGATTGCATTGTGAAAGAAACGTTGTGGAATCGATCAGAAAAGGTTGATCATCTAGCATATTAGTATTGGTGTGTACTGCAAGGCTCTGGAATCATCAGAATGATAAGAAATTGGCCCAGTCTTGGTAAAGTTACCAGCACTGTACACAGAAAGATGCATATGGGCCTACGCACACGTGCGAAACACGTGCGTTTATCTCTCACACACCAATAGATAAACAAATTTACCAAATATATCAATAAGTAGGCGGTTTCCCGGCAAAATTGTTATCATCATGTAGTAGTCAAAACATATTCTTTCACATGATAGGTAATAAGAGTTTCCATTTCATTTTTTGAAATTGGGGCGTTTCCAATACTGGTCTTTACCTTTAAATGCAGAAGACCTCTTATTATGAGCGAATTGATTGATGTCGATGGCGACCTCAACGTAGAAAATGGGACATACTCGCACACTAATTTACTTGGTATTTTGCTCTATCCCCTCCACCTAACTTTATCAATGAAGTCCTTAAGTAGTAAATGATAAACAGAATGATGATTTAAAATATGTATTTTTTAACAAAAAATAAACCGCACGGTTCCTAGCATATTCAAGTATTATAAACCTTCATGTAGGCCCTGCAAAATTAATGATCATAACTTGATAATTTTCCAGATTTTTACGTACACTCTTAGAAAAAAGGGTGCAAAAAAGGGTGCAAAATAAGAGTTTGCACCCTTTACATAAAAATGAACCCTATTGAAGGGAAATGGATTAAAAAAAGGGTGCAATATATAAGATTTTGCACCCTTCCCACGAAAATGAACCCTATCGACCAAAAAAGGGTGCAAAATAAAAGTTTGCATATTGCATGCATATTCATGATTACCTTCCACGTGTTCACATAAAAATACGTTTATCATGATTTGTTAAGCAAATTATGACAATGCACATCAATTTTGTGATTTTGTATTTTCCTTTTGCAATCATTAACCAATAGATTATTTTGTCTGATCATGTTACAATTACATTCACGTTTTAGCAAGAGATACATTGATTATAATGATTACTAACCAAAAAACATCATGCATGTTTAATATGTATGACTTGTGTGTACGAGCAAATTTTGACCAGTATTCCTCGATGATCGGTGCAGGATTGCACCTTTTAAAGGGTGCAGGATTGAACCCCTAAAGATGCTGCTATTGCACCGGTTTGCACCCCTAATGGAGCAGGATTGAACCATTAAGGGTACTAACATGTCTCCTAAGAGGTGCAATCTGCAGGATTGAACCCATAAATGTGCTGCTAATGTTGTATCGGTTTGCACCCCTAAAGGTGCAGGAATGAACCATAGAGGGTACTATTTCCCCTAAAAGGGTGCAGGATTTAACCCCTAAATGTGCTGCTATTGTTGCATCGGTTTGCACCCCTAAAGGTGCATACTTGCACCATTTTTTCTTAGTGTGTACAGTATGAACCCCAGTTATTCATTCGAAGATATTGAACTTATGTAATTATAATAAGCGTGACTGAATTAACATATAGGGGATATTTTTTTCAAACCTATTTAATTGCAGATCGGTATTTTATGTGAATATTGCGCAGTGATGTCAAAATAAGCATGATTTTGAATTGAAATTTAGGGGAACTTGCACATTTGCGTTATTACGCAAAATATAGAAAGTGCATCGATGGTTGATCAAGTAGACACTTGCGTGACATGCCTGAAGTGAAATCACGCCTAGGCACTTTTTGTCAGAGAGGGAGAACAATAACACTAAAAAGGAAAAAGACGAACTAAAAAAATCCCTTTCCCTGGCGAACTTGTTTGGTAAAAATATCAATTTCCACCCACACCACCCTCTTGACCAAAATTGCCACGAGTATCATAATTATGATATCCTAAATTGCATATTATAGTACTAGTAGTAGTGCGTGGTATATACTTTGCGAGGTCCTTCCTTGTTATTTTGTGATCTGCAAAATAAATTCCACCAACCCTCTGTAGTTATTTTTGTATCACATGAAGATTATAAATGTTGGAACGGGACTTTTTAAAATCGAAATTTAAATGAACATCATGGCAGCATTTTTATGGATGGATCTACAATGATGTATTTATCGAAAATGTGTACCTGGTTGCGAATTTTAATGATATTCATGTACATGTAGTTTGATAATTGGAAAGTATGATTGATGGTTTACAAGAAAATATGTCTGTATCCGAGCTTAAAATGCATGCTGCAATTAAATTAATCATTTAAAGTGAAAAATACCATACTGTTATCGTAATTAGTTATTATAACCGTTATCTCTATTCCAATAAGTAATACAGATAATCATTACACAAGCTCGTTTCCAGAAGTTTACGATTTAGTATAGTACTAAGTTATGGAGAATACTGATTCTTTCTTGTATTATCATGTGAAAGTTTGTTCAAGTCTCTCTCCATTTTTGTGGTATTAATCATTACCCCCCATTTTTTTTCTCGAAATTACCCCCCCCCCCTCCCCCCTCCCCCTCCCCCCCCCCCCCGCCCACAATTTGCGTTTGTCTTGCGCCCCAACTATCAAACATTCGCACAATAATCTAGTAGGTTAATGTAGGTAGAAAATGTGCTAAGATTTAACTGCGAATTTATGGAAATCGGTAGAATTTTGTTGTCATATTTTTACAGTTTAGTCGCAATGATTGAATTTTATTGACATCAACTGTCGAAATCATCATTCCTTCTTTCAACTTCTTTTCAAATTCTTTCTACATATCTAGTTACAGTGGAGGGTAGATATCAATATTTCAAGATTCTAATAGTCGGAGTTCAGTCGGAGCGGTTATAAATCATTCATAAAACTTTACCCGATTCATTTGGTGCTTTATCATGTATATGATTCTTTGAAATTTATACCCCGCGCAAGTACATTAATCGTATTGGTGTATGATGTTGCAATGTAATTAAAGGGGAAATATTATATCACTAATCAAGGAGCAAAATTAGTCCTGTTGCATGTTCTTTGTCTTTTCCATTGTAACTGTCCGCCGGACGAGTTTTAAAGGGTATTTCCTTAGTTCTGTCAAACTCGGTGTATCGTACTACGTTTGTGTCAATGAGTAGGCGTATAATCATTCGAAAGTGTTGGTTCTTATATTATTTCTTTCTTTTAAATCATTTCAGGGAACTGTATTTCACATGCAGTTTTGTTTTTGTCTTGTTTTGTCCTGCCATGTCTTGTTTTGTTTTGTTTTGCATAGTCTTGTTTTGTTTTGTCCTGTCCTGTCTTTAAAACAAATCTTGTCCTGTTATGAATTGTTTTGTCCTGTACTGTCTTATCTTATTATGTCAGTTTCCTGTCCTTTGTGTCCAGTTTCGTAATTCTGTTCTTTTGTATATTTCGAATATTTAGACACTTTAAAAGGGTTTATGAAAATATGTTATTACATTATATCTATTTTACTGTGCTTATCAAGACACTTTAAAATAATATATGAAAATAATGTTCATATTATATTTATTCTTGGGAACCTACACAAACTAAATAGGTTCCTGTTTCATTTCATAATTTTGAATTTACTTTTTGTTAACAGTTCCTTTATTGTGCAAACAAGTGATATATGAAATAGACTAAATCCGAATCAATCAATTAATTAATCAACCAATCAATCATAATCTACAATGTTCACACTAACAATAATATACATATAAAATTAAAAAACATTACCCTTATAGCAGATCAATCAGAACTTTTACCCGGTTTTTCATTTTCATGGTTCTTAAAGATCGTCTGCACTAGTTTGACCAGGGGGGATTAGACCTCCCTGCAAGGTCACTGCCAGGTGGTTATCTCATCAAATCAGCTCTCAATTAACATAATAAATAGGGGATCATGGGGGACCAACAGGCACCGATTAGGCATTGTTTCCTAACTAGCAATAGATAGTGCAGCGAGGCTTTAAATCATAATCTTTTTCATTTTCGATGGATGTCAGGCATTTTATGAAAGTTGGTTTCGAAAGCTTTTACCCTCTTTCATGGTTCTTATATATTATAATCTTTGTCAATATAGCCATTACAGGTAAGTTACGTGCATGAGTAATTTTCAAAGGATGTCAGGCATTTTAAAAATGATATATGACATGGTTTTGATATCTGTATATAGAGGGCGAGCTGAATGTCTTTGGGCATGATGGTAACCCTCTTGGCGTGGATGGCGCACAGGTTGGTGTCCTCAAAGAGGCTAACCAGATATTCATACGGTGACTACATTCTGGATGAAAATGATTGTGTCAAAATGAATGACATGCATACTTACTTAGGCCAATATAACATTCAATATTATTGTTTTTATTAGTCCTCCCCTGGCGCTCAAGGGAGGGAGGGGGGGGGGGCGATTTTTCAAATTTTCGAGGGCCAAACAAATAATTTAGTGCTCACTACCCCCGCCCCCCCCCCCTGAGCGAATTATCGGCCGGCTGTTTCGCCGCTAAATATTTCTCACGAATTGAACCCCCTCTCCTGCCGCCGACTGGATCCGCCCCTGGAGGAGGAGGGAGTGGGGAGGAGGGGGAGGAGGAGAGGGGCCGGGTGAAGGAAAAGGACCCTCTAGTACCCTTGCAGATTGTTATAGCAAGATACTCAGAGGTCAGGGGGAGGGGGGGGGGGGGTAGCCGGTTAAGGGGGTTAAGCCGAAAAAACATGCTCTAGCACCACTGCTGATGGCAATACCAAGACACTCAGTGAAATTGCTGTACATCCCCCCCCCCCCCACCTCTGTGAAATAATACGCAATACTTTTTATGAATTTATAACTTACTTTTGGGGAAGACTTTTATATGACACCGTCACATTTTATCAATCTTACGCTTGTCTTGTAAATCTACCTGGTAGTGCCTAGAGTAAAACTGTTGATAAACTGTTAAACCCATTACCCTGTGTTCTTATGAGGTCTTTTGCACGTACCTTACGTCTTCGATATGCTTAATTAAGTCTCTTGAAAAGAAGGTATTTCAGACACAAAAGGGAGAAAAGTCGATAGACTTCTAAATGAACAAGGAATTGACGCAGGGCAAACCCAGATTATCGTTATCCTTCTCACAATCCACACCAGCCCGTACCTCTACCCCAAAACAGTATAGTAGTAGCCTATTGTTACGAGATTATTCACGACCCCATCAATAGTTTTCTGTGCCCCTGTACGTGCGAATCGAATCGCGCGTTGCCTATTGAGCACTCATTGTCCAATCACAAAAGTCAATTTATCGGCTAGGGCACGAAGCCCCGCCTACCAGCCCGTCAAGTGATGAATAATTCATAGTTCTTTGAAAGCGAATGATGTCATTGTTCGGGAAAATGCACGGGAAAGCAGGCCGATAGCTCGCTTCGGTTTATACCACTATAAATTCTAGATTCACTTCATTTTGGTAACATTTACATTTTGATCTCGCTTTGGTGAACAACTCCAAGCTTAGGAATTATAACACAAGACAACTGCCTCTACAGGTGTATTTTTAACCTGAATCTCAGCTTGATTTGTAAGTCTTCACCTCAATTCTGTATTTTTGTTCTTCTGTTGGATGTTTATTTATGTGCATGCATAATAATGTTTTCTCTCCTTCATTCTTATAAATATGTATGTATTGCAATGTATTCTCAGTTGTGTACATTGAAGATTGGTAAAGTTTGACTAAGTATCCTGTTAATGTCGTCTAAAGCAGCTGGGAAATTTGTGATGGTTGATATTTTCCATGATAATAGTAATCTCATCTGTCATTCAAATTCAGGATCTCGCATATAAATGTAAAGGGAATGTTGATTATATTCTTTCAAAATGTACCGAAAGTCAGAACCGAAAACCAGGATTGGTTTTCAAAACAGTTACCGTCCCTTTGCAAGTCATTTTGACCAAGTTTCGTTTCCTCATACTAGTGTGTGTATGACAATGTAGTTTCAAAATAGACGCTTCCAATTCAATCTATCACTAGTTTCAAAACTCGAAAGTTATGTGGTTGCTTACTATACAGACTATTTTTACTAGGTTGTATTCTACACGTGGTTTAGAATTAGAGGTCTACGTGAATTCGCTATGTAGCTGTTGTGTGTTGTTAGTGTATTGAAGTGCTTGTAACTGTACTGTGGAGTGTGCATTGAGTACCATGTCATGTGTGTGTAGTGTTGTGTATTATGAGCCTGATAAAGACAGCTGAATTCAAAGCGGAAATGGTAAATTCACTCGCGCTGAACTTAGGGCACGCGAAGGGGGAAGTAAACCCCTTCCACCGCAAGTGTTTTCGATCTAGATTCCAAACTTCCTTGTATACGATCTATCAAAATTAGGCCGCACTTGATAAAATTCGATTCCCTTACTTTATGTCGTCATAGTCTTGTGATGATGACGACCAGTGTATTGAAAGTTGATGCTTTAGTACGTCGGGTTTCCCCCACAATTTACAAGTAGCATGAGAACTTATGAGTAGTGAGCTATAGCTAGCTGCCAAAACAGTTCAGTCAAAAGTAAATTCCTTTTAATATTCCCGGGACTCTATAATTAAGAAGTATTATTCAAAGTTATATTTAGGACATTGAAACCAAATTCTTGTAGCTTATTCACAGCGATCTTCTCAGCATTGTCAGTTACATTGTACAGATCTCTACATGCCATACCATGTAAGAAACTTGAATTCTGTCAACAGGTTGGCATTGTAATTTATTTTAATTGGCCTGTACATTTATCTTTACTCCTGTAGTAAATATACTTGCATCGGTATTCCTCTGTTTTCAATTTATGCTCACCAACTACGTAGCGCGCTGTACAGTATTCTGCGTCCAGCAGTATTTTAGCGTTCTAGTTTATTTCGTCAATTTGGTGAATGGTGTTTTTAAGGATCATGTAATTTACTCTCTCCTATCTTTTTTTCTTTTCTTCTTGCAGATTTAAATCACAACATCACACCTTCAAGCAACATGTTCTCAACTGGCGAAGTTTGCATTGTTTCACCCACACCTATGAACGATCCCGTAAGTATATAAAATCTATATAATTTTCTTAATTACAACTTTTTTCATTCTTCAGTAGTAGTAAATTCAATCATTTCGGGCAAATAGTAACACTCTAGTTCAAAGCTTTCAGTCTTCAAATCATTCGAAGGACATTTCTCAAATTGATTTCTTAAAGGAGTTTTCATTTCAAACAATTTTTTGGTGCATTTTGTTTTTTGCCAATCTTTGCTAAACAATTTCATTTGTCATACATGTATTTTTCAAACACTTTAGAGTCTATTTTTGTTATACGTCTGTTACAAGTAGGCCTTTAGTTAAGTGTCACTCTCTATTGAAAAAGAATATCGGGAATACATGGACTATCATTTTTAAACTGTAGTTCGTATTACAGCAGTACGATACATTACATGCACAAGTTTATGAGGTGTTCAATTCAAACTGCAGTACAAAATATTGCTATTTGAGTGTTCAATTCTGTGTCCATAGACTTTACCCCGTCATGCCTTACACAGTTGAGTTTGCAAGTACGAAGTCCAAGTACCATACACATAATAGAGCTGTTATTTGATCGCTAGATTCGCCATAATAGAACTGCAATTCAGAATAGTTGTAACATACAGTTGAATGGATCGCTTTCGGTATAGGGAGAGCGCCGAGTCTGAGCAAGATTTGTTTATTGTGACGTCATTACGGAGGGCACTGTGCCAACTTGGCATCTTTTTCCACGCGCAAGCAAAACGGGGAAGTCCCTTTCCGTCTCCCTCTCTGTTTTATGAGCGTAGGTTCTCGGTATTGGGTACATGCCATGTGAGTGATATAGAACATGTCATGTTGTTTTTGACATCAATCTGTTGGCGAGAATTTAATAAGTATCGTTTTTCTTTTTAAATCAATTACTGGGGGAAGGGGAAATAGGTACCTGTAAAATAGATGCTTATTAATAGAAATGTTATTAATAGGCTTTAGCGATGTTAATTAGTCCAACAGAATGTCAAGCTTTCATTTGAATCTAGTTTAACTCCAAAATGCTATAATAAGATACCGGAAAATGAAATTTTGGAAAAAAGTGTTTTTAGTAGAATATTATGCATTTTAGTCAATATTTGTTTTCATCAATTTTTTAGGACGCAATACATCTAGCTGAAATCAGCATGGGGAGCACGCTTCTAGACCTCGATCTTATCCAACAACAGCAACGCAACGGCCCCTCCCCCAGTCCCTTCAGCGGCGGCTTTGGACTCCCCCCTTCACCAGACATGCAAGGGTCCTTCTATCCGGAGCAGAACTTCTTCCCACAGCAGATGGGCTCTACCATTCAGCAGCAGGGGGGAAACCAGATAGAGATCGACGAGAACGAGATGATGCGATTACTGATGAGGGAGATGATCCCTGATATCCTTGAAGATTGCCACAAACTCAACTTGATTCCAAGTAAGTAAATGCCAGATAGAAATCTCTGTTTTTGTCGCTAAGCTAGAGCCAAAAGGGCATTAAATTATTGTAATGTTTTATACAAACATTACAATAATGTGTCTTTCTGTCACTAAAAAAATGAACAATATATGAACATTCTTGCTTTATCTGATAATCATAATTAATTCACACAAGAGTTCACAATAATAATAGTATCTAGTAATGTAATGTTGATTTGGTATTAATAAATAATAATAAACTGGCAATGTAATGTTGATTTGGTATTTAACATGCAACTGAATTACTGTAACAACTCATTTTGTTAATATTTATACGTTTAACAACTGAAGAAGGAAAAAAAGAGCGTATTCTAAATGTTGTTTTGATATTAACATGCAACAGAGATTCTGTAACAACTCAATTTGTTAATATTTATGTTAATATTTATGATAAACATCTGAAGAGGAAAATAGGAGCTTATTCTAAACGTTTTCCTCTCCTTTCCTTTCCGCAGATGTTTACTACTGGACGCCGGAAGATGTCCAGAAGTGGCTGTTATGCGTCGCCAATCGCTTTGAGCTCGGGGAACTCGAGATGGGCCACTTTTACATTGATGGACCAACCCTCGCGACACTCCAGGACGTGGACTTCAGACACAGGGCGCCAAAATGCGGCGACATCCTTTACAGCGTTGTATGTCTTCTTAAATCAAGTAAGTTTAATCATTTTTCATCTTTATGTTATGTTTAATTTTCATCATCTCTATGTGAGTACAGTGTTTGAAATGATTCATTTATGTGCACATTAGCTGTGACAGTAATAAATTCACTGTTTAAATTGTGCAGGTACTTTTGTAATTGGAATAGTAAATATTCAAATCCTTAGTTTGGCAACATGTTTGAAATATAAACTGCTTTTCCTTAGTAAAATTGCATAGTATTTCTTAAATTGGCAGCTAGTTAATAGGAATTAGTAATTGATAATATTCATAAGGCACTGAATCCACTTGAAACTAAAGATCATTAAAACATGTTGAGATTTAATATCTGGATGATAGATTAATGTTCCTGTCTTTCTTCCCCTGTCCCAGGTATTCACTTTGACGTAGCACCACAGGTCGTACCTCAAGCACAACAGATGATGCCCAATATTCCCCAGCCCTCACACTTCATCACCGGGGCACCCACCACACCCATGATGCCACCCAAATACACCTACGCACCTGTCTCACCGGTAGCAACGCCGGGAGACGAGAGCGGAAGCACAGGCTCGCCCAGCGATGGTAAGTTTTAAAGCTTTTCGAGTCCGTCAAGGAAAATGCGGAAGGCTTCTGATTGAAGATCAAATTCAAGATGCTGTTGACTATGAAAGGGACAGAAAAGGAGAAATGATGGCCAATTGGAACTGTTAATTTGCTATGATTTTGAAGATGATTTCTTATAATTGACAAATGAGCAGTCGATACTGTTAGCAGTTGCAACTTACTTTATCTTAATATGTCCTTGTTCTTCGGATTAATTAAACAGAGATACCAATAATACTTCAAGCAGTTTCTCTCTTTACTTTGATACATCTTTGTCTTGTATCTTTATTCAACGTGACACAGTGATATCAGTTCTATTCATAATTTCATATTGATCACAAGATTCATCTAATAATTGTTGTCTTTCCCTCTCTCCTTCCAGACGAGATCTCGATCCCATCTCCCGCCCCAAGCGGACCCAACACCTCCATGACCCCGAACCACACAGGGGGTATCCAGCTCTGGCAATTCTTGAAGGAGCTCCTCCTCCAGCCCAACTCCTACAGCTACTGCATCAGGTGGATAGACAGAACACAAGGTAAGTGTCACTGCATCTATGCAAATATGATGCAAATGAGATGTAAACGTGATGTAAATGATGTGATTTTGATGGAAATGAGTGTGAGCATGATTTTTTTTAAATTATAAGAACCTTTGTATTGAGTTTGAATAACTAGGGAAACTAAATTTTAAAAATGTTATTGGTTGTTCATAGCCAGCTTTAACAGTTATGGTGCCATGAATTATGCATGAGTTTCATATGTGAAGGGTGTGATCTCCTGCCTTATAAGGGCATGCCAAGAATAGCTATGTGGTAATGCATGACATCATGGGTCATACCATTATCAGGTCAGGGGGGTAGGTGGTAGAGACAAGAACAGGAAGTTAAAAGGGAAGTGAAACCGAAGCATTGTGGTCTCTTTGACCCTGTGTGTTGGCTATAGAGCTTCCGATCGGAAGGAAGCGGTGGTAGACTAGCTTTGCACCGAGTGGCACCAAACAGAATGAAATCTCTGTTTACCCAAATTTGGGCAAAACTTTCTTTTCAGGATAATTCCAGGAATTATCAATGGTTGCGGGGTCTAGTCAAACAAATCATCAGTTCAGAGCCAAATGGCCTTAACTCTGTAAATTGCTAACTCCCTTTTGGCTCCTAACAGACAAAAAACATGGTGAACTATAGGCTATATAGGATGATTTGAGGAATGGTTTTGTTCAATAACAGTTTTGTAGGCCTATCCATTTGTAATTTGATACCCCTCCAAAGTACCAGTAACTAATTTGGTTCCAGAAGCTGACCTGAAAAGCAAGGCACGATAAAAATGATTAAGTGGGTTTTAAGAAATAATGAAGGATTGGTGGGACTGGCAAATAAAGGGGATATGTTTCTTCTGTCTACGTGTGGTTCGGGACTACTCGAAGATGATTGACGCGCATTAGGGTGTCAGTTACTGATGCTTTTCAATCAGTTTGAAGTTCTAGGCCAATGTTTATTTTTTGTGAGGGCTACCAGTAAATTGAAGGAAACAAGATGCATGATGTTGATGCCAAGGACAAAGAAGTAGGGCAAAGAAGTCAGGCAGTATTAAAATTGATATAGGCCTATCTCCAATAGATATATCAATGGTAAACAACTGAAGAAACAACTATGTTATGAATATGTATGAGTTAAGCTATGGCTTTTGAATATGCATGATGCTTCTGGAGTGTGATTGGCTGGTGATGATGTAATGGGTGTGGCTATGTGTCTTTGTATGCTGTTGTGATTGTACTTTTGTCTGCTATATCATCCTTGTGCAACCTGTCATAAAGCTTTATGGCAGAAAAACGGACAGTGATCACTATTGCAGAGAAATTCTGCCAAATCAATCACAAAATAAATCTTTTTGTTAAACTTCCTGGAAGAAAAAAAGGAGATCCTGGTTTTAGTGAATGTCATTCAAAACTCCCAAGGTTACACAGAGGCTGTAAAAATATTTTAAAAGTACAGTTAAAAAATAAATCAAGGCAAAGAAAGATACTTAACAAAGAAACAAATTGAAATTGAGATGCTTTGTTTGAATTTCACTCAACATCAAACATTGTTTAGATTGTATTTTTAACTCTTCTCTCTTTCCTTGTCTCTTTTTCTTGTCAATTTAGGTATCTTCAAGATCGAGGACTCTGTCGAGGTCGCCAGACTTTGGGGCCTGAGGAAGAACAGGCCGGCCATGAACTACGACAAGCTCTCTCGCTCGATCAGGCAGTACTACCGCAAAGGCATCATGAAGAAGACCGAAGTCTCGCAGCGACTTGTCTACCAGTTTGTCACCCCCTGCTAAAGAATGGAATAGTCCAAAAACTCTCGCGATATGAACACGCACAGAGGGAGAGAGAAACAGAATGTACTCATCGAAAGACATTGCCAATTACTATTGCCTATCGACAGTGGAACTAGTTTCCAACTTGAAAGGGCGAAATGGGCTTTTCAATTGTTATGACAACGACGATTTTTATGTGTATTTAATATTTAAAGACTTTAAACATCTCATTCTTGCCCGCAGAGACATGGTTTCCACGGTTACTAACTAATCGCAGTACTAGGGTTGAATAACATGTAGTATTTTAAACTCTGATTGTGTTATAATCATCAATTTTGTAGCAAATATCTTGCAATTTTATCGTAATTAAGTCGAGGTGGGGGTTAGGTGAACATTCTTTTCTATGGACTGTGAGAAAAGCAGACAGGATGCCTAATCGGTATTTTTTATAATGGATGTCTTTTAACGGTACTGTTTTTCTAGGACTGATTTTTATGCATTGTTTTCTTGATGTTATTAATTCTCATGTGATTTTTGTTGTACATATTCTTATACTTCTACTATCATGATGATTTTCGAGAGGAAGAAGATATTTTTAAAACCCCTGAGGCATGTGCTTCAGCCAATTACGTATGTTCTATGAACACGATGGCACGATTAAGGAAAACTTTGATCATAATTTCTCAAGCTTAATCAACACATTCAGGGCAAATTCACACTTTTTTAAATTCATAATTCAGCTAAAGATTGTTTTAATTAAGTTATTGCACGCACTTATGACCATTTATGTTGCTTTACTATAATGTACTTGACAACATTGACTTTTAAATAAAGAATAAATTAATAAGCATTAAATCTGCAAATTGGCAACAAGTTTAAAACTTTAAAAAAATGAGTTTCCATACAAACTTGCACACTCTGTCCATTTATCCATTACTTTTAATGAGAAAAAAAAATGTGACCATTAAACATAAGCAGGCTAGAACTTAGTGTTGCCAATTTGAACCCTTGTCCTGGATGAGTTGATTCGTACTGATTTCCACCGTTCATCTATCTACTCAGATTATGTTTGCACGCTAACTTAAGTCTGGTTCTTCACAACTTGCACAAATAAATCTCATTGTTTTTCACGGGGTATTGTTTCACGAACATCAAAGGGTATAACTTGGGTAATAATTGTTGCACCATTTTTTTCTTTCTTGGATACTGAACATCACAGTAATAAATAAAAAAGAAGCTTCATGGATTAGAAGGGTTATTACATATTTCAAAGATATGAATACCACCATGTGTTAGTTTAGAAAGGTATATGCAGTGATTTTAAATGACGGAAGGGGTTTATATGGCATTCTTGTACAATACAGCTTGCTCGTTTTTCAATTGTATCGTTTGTTTTAACACCGCAGTCAAAGTCTTAACATGTTTTATAATGTACATGTATGTAAATACCTGGGCTCAGAGGGCCAATATTTATTACCTGTATAAACATAAGTTATTACTCATTGTTCACGTTTTAAAATGTTTTAAACCTAATCAAAATGAATTGATATTTTGGATAAAATCGACGAGAACATAAACATGTGCAGCTTAATGATTAAGTGGTGCTGATTGGATTTTAATTTTTGTTACATATTGTTTTTTGTAATTTTATAATAAAATTGCTGCTTGCCTTTGACATTGAATTATTGTTTGTGACACTGACTTCGTTTTTGTAAGAGATAGTGTGAGAGAGAGAGAGAGAGAGAGAGAGATAGTGTGAGAGAGAGAGAGAGAGAGAGAGAGATAGTGTGAGAGAGAGAGAGAGATAGATAGTGTGTGAGAGTGAGAGAGAGATAGATAGTGTGTGTGTGTGAGAGAGAGAGAGAGAGAGAGAGAGATAGATTCTGTGTGTGAGAGAGAGAGAGATAGATAGTGTGTGTGAGAGAGAGAGCATGATATAGAGAGTGAGAGATAGATAGATAGTGTGTGTGAGAGAGATAGATAGTGTGTGTGTGAGAGAGAGAGATAGATAGTGTGTGTGAGAGAGGGAGAGAGAGAGATAGATAGTGTGTGTGAGAGAGAGAGAGAGATAGATAGTGTGTGTGAGAGAGAGAGAGATAGTGTGTGTGAGAGAGAGAGAGAGAGATAGATAGTGTGAGAGAGAGAGAGTGAGATAGTGTGTGTGTGAGAGAGAGAGAGAGAGAGTATGAGAGAGAGAGAGAGAGAGAGAGAGAGAGAGAGAGTAATATTGAGGGGGAGGGGGAGAGAAGGAGAGGAGCAAGCCAGAAGAAACAAAGAGAGGGAGGGGGGGGGAGAGGAAATAGATGGAGGGGAAGTGCAGGGGATGTTTTTCCCCCACTCTCTCTCCCTCTTTAAAAAAAAAATATTTTAATCATCATATTTCTAATCATGTCAATGTTCTTTTTATAAATTAAACTATATCATGCATAGAAAATGAAGATAGGAAAAGAAAGGAAAGAGGGTGACAATATAGATAGACATTATTTTATCGATGATGATGATTTTCCATGTATCTATCTTTTTTTCATTAAAAAGTACTTCGACTATCAAATTTATCTTGCAATGACGGGGTTGGGTACCCAAAATAGTTTTAAACACAATACTTCTGCGGTTATCATCACAAACAATAACCAGCTTAATAAAGCAAAACAAACACAAATCGACTCTAGTGCAATAATAACTATTCAAGTATTCATGGTTTATGGGGATTAGACGACCTCTTATATTTCTCTTGTAAACACTATTATTTCTGCTAATTAAAATAGACCCAATCACCAATAATAATTATCTAACACGCCCATGACTCCGCAAATATTTTCATCCCCAAATCATTGACCTCAAATCATTGACCCCAAAAAGATACGTCGAGGCAAATGAATGGGTGTCATAAAAGTTGAACGGAAACAATAAACAGCAGTGGTTTTACGCGAGGGTACTCACGTAAGCTCTCCCTTTCGATTACAATAGAGTGACGTCACAATGCTTTCTTTTTCATCTCATTGGTGGTGTATTTGAGGGTGATGTAATATTACAAGCCGACAATTTTTATCGGATGCAGTGTTATGCATGTGCGTCTACTGTCACTAAAATATACCCGAAATGCATTCAAGCAAATCTGGTTCGATTTGTTCGTTTCGTTAGGAGCCTGGTACCGAAAGAATTATGACGTTAGTGAAATACCGATGCTCTGAAATAATGCTTTCTGAATTGATGTATGTTGGTGACAGTAGGGAAAAAGCTTTCAGAATGATGGTACGCAACCTCCAAAGCAGGCGCGGATCCAGGATTTCTGAGGGGGGGGGGGGGGGGGGGGGGGGCCCAACTTTTTTTTTTTTTTGCTCCCGAAAATTTGAAAATCGCGCCGGCCGAAAAGTCGCTCAGTGGGAGGGGGGGGGGGGGGGGGGGGTAAGCGGACCTCGAAAATTTTAAATTTGCACCCCCCCCCCCTTGAGCGCCAGGGGGGGGGGGGGGGGGAGGGGGGGGGGCCCAACCCCCCAAAAAGGTAAAAATCGCGTGATTTTGCATGATTTTTTTCTCAAGGGGGGGGGGGGGGGCCCGGGCCCCCCCCCCTGGATCCGCCACTGCTCCAAAGTGTGTCAGAAAGATAACTACCAAGAAATTGCGAATCAAGTAATATACTTCCATAAGTTTGTCCATGATAACTACTCTCCGGTCATCTTTGCTCGCCAGCTGAAACCCCTCCCCCTAAATAATAATAATACTATTTAAACAAAATGACCAGCTGTGCTCCTAAGAATGCAACTACTTTCGAAAAATAATCAACCCGTAAGGCAATTTCTATAGCCTTGTGCGTCATCTATTGAATTGTGTGAATGTGACAATGATGTATATGGTACATAATAATATACAAAAGGGTATTGAATTTGCCCTAGAGATGATTTTTACGAAAATAATTGTGATCGTGATGCAAGAAATAGTTTCAAAGTTTGAATGTTTTAAAACTTATCTGTACTAGTTTACAGGAGGGATTAGACCACCCTGCAAGGTCACTGGACAGGTGATCGCACCCCCCCCCCCCGTGAGCGCCACAGGGGGGGGGGGGGCACCTGCAAATAAAAGGTAACATTAATGTGTTTTTACACGTCCCCCCCCCCCCCCCCCCCCCCCTTGGAACCGCCACTGGCCCGCATGCACAGCAACCTTACGTTAATCAGTTCGGTTACACCACTGATGATCATGTTGTATTTCCTTATTATGGTGAAACTTTCTTTAATTATAGAATCGAGAAAAAAAAATATACATATTCCCGAAAGTATCTCCCATTTAGCGAGGGTTACAACAACAAAACAAACATCTTCGAGAAACGAGGTCGTTAAAATTGGGTCATGAAAGAAAACCCCGTAAATAAAAACGATACTATAAGTGAGCTATTTCCACAACACAGTACTAATGAAACCAATATATTGACCACAGTCCGAAATATGTCGTGTAAAGATGACAGCCGCAAGTCAAAACTAGTTTATAACGCTTTTGTTTTAAGATGTTTAAAGAGTCTCGCTTTCCATTGTACTATATCCTTTATAATTATATCGCCGCGAAGATGTTCTTTCATATCGCCACGTAATGGTGCTTTCATATCTCTCGGTAAAACTTTCTATATTTCTCAAATTATTATCCTGGTGGAGTAAAATACAATTCAGGGTATAAACGTAACATGGTATAAAACATACGCATGATTCATAACTCGTATAATAGTGTATTATGAATGAAATTAAAAGTTTGCTACGAGTTTCCCCGACGCCCACGCACACAAATGTTTAAGCATGATGTTTTTATCTTTTTATGAGTTGAGTTTATACATGACTTGTATTTTTGTGCGCCCCTCCTAATAGAGGTATCGTGGTCGGGTGGTTACACTTTACTTGAAATGCAAAGATCGCGGGTTCGATCCCCGACACGACACTAAGTTGATTAGCAAGGCATTAATCCACATTTGCCACCTCATACCCAGGAGAGAAATGGGGACCAGATAGGATGATGAAAGCCTTTGTGTTAGTAATTGCCATATGCCCTCAAGGTGACCAATACGGTAGGGATACTCCCCATGGAGTGGACATGGTGCAAATTGTCATGAATGAATCCGATGAACGGGGTGCGCTTAGAGACGGGTTTTCGCTCTATATAAATCCAGATTATTCATATTTCCTCATCAATCTGTGTTCCCCTTCTGTTTTATGCCTTCTGTTTTAAATTCTAGGACAGACAAAAATTGGTCTTACTTACTCAGGGTAATTGATATTGCTCTTCCTGCGGGCCCTTCAATTACTACCCCCATCCAGGTACCCATTTACAAGTACAATTAGAAAGAACTTTTTTTTTTGTATTTTACTGATGCAACATCGGTTTCTGGGATGGGGGCACTGGCTGTTGTGTCCCCTTATATCAACCCGTTACTTATGTTACCTGAATCTGTAAAAAGATGTTTGTATGTGTGTGGGCCCTGCTGTTTTTTGTTGTTGATTTGTGTATTATAACTGAAACATAAATCAATTATTTACAGTGAAAATAACGATTACTTCCCTTTAGATTTAGTGTGGGCCTAGATGTTTGTTATCATAAGAACATGGGTGTATCATTTTCATTGGTTTATGCCAATTTCCTTGAGAATAGTTCCTTGTTTATTTCTCGGTTCGAAGAAAGATTCTCACTGCTGCAACATGTTGGCGGACAGGGGCGGATCTAGCTTTTTGCTAAGGGGGGGGTTTGACCAAAATAATGACGATGCGGAGCATCGTCCACGAGCCGCGAAGCGGCGAGCCGATTTTTTGTGGGTGTTTATTTGAACCCCGTTAGTGATGTTTTCCTGGCATCTATTAACACAATGGAGACCATAAAAAGCAGTGCATGATAACGTCTTTTTAAATCAAGTAACAGTTAAATAAAATAATGACGATGCGGAGCATCGTCCACGAGCCGCGAAGCGGCGAGCCGATTTTTTTTGGGGTGTTTATTTGAACCCCGTTAGTGATGTTTTCCTGGCATCTATTAACACAATGGAGACCATAAAAAGCAGTGCATGATAACGTCTTTTTAAATCAAGTAACAGTTAAATACACAGTTATATCCAGAGTTATCATGTGTTTGGTTAAGTTACCAGATGAGTTGAATATCTTCTCACAATATTTGCACTTGAAAGGGTTTCTCTCCAGCGTGCGTTCTTTTTCTTTTTTTTTTCTCTTTTTTTTCCCTTTTTTTTTTTTTTTTTTTTTTTTTTTGGGCCGCCCAAGGGGGGGGGGGGTTTAAACCCCCTAAACCCCCCGTAGATCCGCGCCTGGCGGATACAATGAAGTATTTTTTTGTCATGAATGAAATGCAGCTATTTTTCTGATGTGTTTCGATAGATCTATCAAATCTTACTTTCCCTTATTTATTGCGCGGTGTGCATGAAAGTAGGATCATCACAACCGAAACAGGTTGGCGGTAGCATTATGGTTTTGTTTCTCGTTCGCGTGATCCTGTAGTATTAGTTATCATCGGACGTGTTTTGATATTGACCACGAGTGGTTATTTTGGACATGAGATAATGTGGGATGGTTAAACGCAGGGTATTATACCATGGACCGATTATATTGACACTATTTCATATTTATGTAAACTACTGCTCACAATTTCCCGATGTGTCCACAGCCATGTCCAACAGACCAACAATGCATCTCCAACTAATCAGCGTGCGAGGTCGATGATGCTTTGGAACAGGGTTACTGGGGTAGATTGTGTTTAAATAAAAGAAAAACTCATAATTTAAATTCTGTATAATAATGTTGAGAAATATCAAACTCATTTTTGTCTGGAAAAAGCAATGTTTGTTCTAGTTTTGGGGATGCAATAACTGTGTAGTGCGGTAATATTTACCTATTGGTTATTGTGTTTAATTTTAGTCCTATACATTGTGAAATTATGAATAATGAATTACGTTGTATTTATGTTCGTTTATCAGATGATAAAAATGCTATAAATATGTTGCATTTTTTGTTTGCATAAACTATATTATGTGCAAAAAAAAAGAATTGGAGTTTTGAGAAATAAAATCAATAATTGTTTAAATATTTTTGTATATAAATGTTTGTTGTTCACCTAAAAATCGCGCAGTTTAAAACAATAGCCGTATATTGTTGCGATGTTGGTAAAAGAAATACCCTGCCTTAAGCACCTCAGCACTGGCCACTGCCAATGATTCAACGTCTCGTGGGCGTTAGCGTGCTTGAGGAAGGGACAGGGGTTTCCCCCTCCTGATAGATTTTCCATAAAAAAGTGCAGTCCTAAAGGAGTTGGCAGGTTAGGGGTTAAATTTGTAAGATAATGATGGTATGATTACTCTTGTTAACCCACGGTATGTAGACATATTGCTAGGAAAAGAAGAATAAGGAGAGGAGGAGGAAGAAGGAGAAAAGGGAGGAGAAAGAAGAAGAAAAAGGTTACTACTCAGTCTTCTGCTTTCTCGTCAGCTTAGGTTCAAAGAGCGTTTGTCTTGGTGAACTATATAGGCTATGTATTTACCACTCCTCCCATCACCATCATACCATAATCCTCCTCCTCATCATAATGATCGTCAACATCATCATCACTACCACTACCTCCACCATCATCATCACCACCACCACCACCATCAATAGCAAACAGAGTCCCGGAATGGTGCATCTATACTACGTTTAAAATCAAATAAAGGTACCTATTAACTCTCCCGCCCCTTCAAATAGTACCATCGATATATGAAAATTAAGACAAAACATTTAAAAACAATTAATGACAGCTTCGTGTAGAATATCTTCGGTTTATTGCATAAAATCACACAATCTTTTTACAAGAAACACCTGTATAGTTAGTTTTGGCAATACAACACGATCAAAACCACGTTGGATGGCACCTAAAGGACATTTGAAACTTTCAAAGTTATGGCGAAATCTTCTCTCCCGATTAAGATACATAAGGATATACAGGTTTCAGTAAGAACAAAATGACCAAAGTAACAAAAATTGAGCCATTCATTTTTTCTCCTAGTTAATTTGTAGTTTTTTATTTTTATTTTCTATGAAAACACAACATTTGCAAAATTGAACACTATCAACGCTATATGAACAATATTTCAAGGAATTATACAATATATATTAAACATGAATAAATTATTTTTCAAAAACAATTTCATATTCCAAACCATGCAATTTATATAAATATTAGTATTCCGTTTGCAATACAGATAAAGTGGACGGACAATATTCAATAATTGATGCACTTGAAATAATAATTCAACACAATCTTTTAAATTGATGACAAGGCAAGATGACATTTTAACAAGTTTAATATAAACATATATTACACAAACCATAATTCATATTTCAGATTATTAACAACAAATTCTAAAAATATAGTGAAAGATAAAATTAAATAACAAAATTGGATAGACTACATAAATCCTTTGAAAGAAACTGTGGATTTGTTTTTCTAAATTTCCCTTTGAAGGAATTCCAAATTGTTATTTAGGATATAATACATGTATCACATCACCGACAATAGATTCTGGTTACAAGGTGAAAATTATGCGTTTTTTTACTCTTCTAGTATGATTCTTAGCTTCCCCAAAAGAAAAAAAATGCAGTAGACCTTATTCAATACCTCTTATCACAGATCTCTCTTTCTATCTATGTCTCCGTCTCTCTTTCTCTCAATCTTCTTTCCTATACCACCCATCACACCTATTCTTCTCTCTCTCTCTCTCTATTCCTTTATCTGTCATTTGGTTATATCTGTCCACCTATCTGCCCTTATGTCACTCCCTTTGCCCCTCCTATCCCCCCTCTCTCTCTCTCTCTCTCTCATCTTCCCTCCCTCTCCTATTCCCCATTGTCTTCTTGCCAAATATACTTGCCTTTTATCCTTTTCTTTCTCCCCCACCTCCTACTCCTATTGACTTCTTGTTCTTGCCCTACTTTCCCTTTAACCCCCTCATCCCCCCCCAAAAAAGTAATCAGGCATGAGGTCAAAGTTCAAATGAAAAAAAAAAAAAAAAAAAGTTCAAATGAAGCACTAATCATATCTTTAGCCTTTACTCCAGACAGAGGTGACAAAATGCAAAAAAGAATACCAAAAAAAAAAATCAATATGCCTCAAAGATAAGCTATTTATAACTTCCCAAGAAAGCTACAATTTTGTGATCTAGACTAATAAAAATTAAATATCATGTATGCCACTTCATATTTACAGAAATATGTGAAGTGCAAAGTCATGCACTTAGGAAGTACTCATTTTAAGTGTCAACTTGAGGTTAATACTATTAAATACACACAGGATAAATAGATCAATTATTTTGGATCACATCCAACAAAGCTTAGATATGGTCTTCATTTAGCCATAACTGAACATCTAAATTTAGATTATCATATGTCATAACCTTGGATAATAAACAATGACGGACGTTAATAATGTTATTATGAGTTTCTGATACTAATGAATAGGTAATATGTATCTTGTGAGAAAGTGGCTGAAAGTTGATAAGTCATTCTGATCTATTTTTCATAATCTGAATGTAATGGATTTTGATTACCGGTAGTAAAATTAAGATGATTTTTTTTGTTTAACTTTCAAAAAATTAACCCATACTTTGAAGCACCAACACACATTTATGCACACAAAGGACTACATGTTTTGTTAATTTGCTTGACTGACCAAATTTCCTTCATTTTCTTCAGTTGTAATACAATTTCTCTTTCATCTGCATATCCAAAAATCAACAAAGCTCAAAAAGTGCAAATGGCCACTCTTGCTTGAACTCTAGAAGAACATGGACTGCAGTGACTTGCGGAAGTTGGCCATTTCTTGATGTTGCTGTATATAGGGAAATAAGAAGGGGAGTCACAACAAGAGAGAGGGGGTGGAAGAGGAAGGGAGAGGGGGGAAGGGGAATAGAGAGAGAGAGAGGGGGAGGAAGAGAGAAGGAGAGAGGAAGGGGGAAGAGAGAATTGGAGGGTGGAAGAGAGAGAGATGGAGGAAGAGAGAGAGGGAGGGGGAGGAAGAGAGAGAGACAGACAGAGGGAGGGGAAGAGGGAGAGAGAGAGAGGAAGGGGGAAGAGAGAATTGGAGGGTGGAAGAGAGAGAGATGGAGGAAGAGAGAGATGGAGGAAGAGAGAGAGGGAGGGGGGAGGAAGAGAGACAGACAGACAGAGGGAGGGGAAGAGGGAGAGAGAGAGAGAGAGAGGAAGGGGGAAGAGAGAATTGGAGGGTGGAAGAGAGAGAGATGGAGGAAGAGAGAGAGGGTGGGGGAGGAAGAGAGAGAGACAGACAGAGGGAGAGGAAGAGGGAGAGAGAGAAAGAGAGAGAGAAGGGGAGTAAGAGAGAGAGGGAGGAAGAGAGAGAGGGAAGAGAGAGGGAGAGAGAAAGAGAAGGGGGAGGAAGAGAAAGAGAGGGGGAAGAGGAGGAAGAGAGAGAGAGAGAGAGAGAGAGAGAGAGAGAGATAGAGAGAGAGAGAGAGAGAGAGAGAGAGGAAGAGAGGGAGGAGAAAGTGGGAGGGAGAGGTAAAGAGAGAAGGTTAAATATCAAAGACAGAATACAATTAAAAAGATACTTTGTAATGCATCTTTTTCAACAAGTATCTCAAGAGAGTTGACTCTCATGACTACATTCCAAGGATTTTGAGGGAAATCCCCCTTCTCTCTGAAAATCAGCATATCAGGGTGGAAGCAGAAGCAGAAGAATCAGAGAAAACACAATGATGAGAGTATCATTAAAAATAGGAAAGATGAAGAGAGCTATAAATTCTTCAAAATTGACTGAGATCATCACAAGCCAAGGGGAATCCCCTATTGGTCATCTGGTCAATTTAGGTCATGATCCTTAATAACGTTGAGAACTCAGGTGTTTGTGGGAATTTTCTTTTCAAAGGATAAATGTCTACTCCCAAGGTGCAATTCAGAGTTTTTATTAACTTAATTACTCATTATTTTGTTGATTCAATTAATGAATTCAATTATTTATTTATTCATTTATTTATTTACTTATATATTCAGTTATTTATTTATCAATTATTATTTATTTATTATTGATTGATCGATTCATTCATCTATTTATTTGTCTATTTGTCTATTGATCTATTTATTGATTTAAGCAGGAAGACACAGGAAATTTGACATCAGTTTATTGGACAAGTCTAGTTCATCTTTAAAAACGGAGTAAAGGTTATTTTGAATAATTATTGTTTGTAACACAAATTTGGAGAGATCTCAATTTGAGAAATTCCCTGTACCAGTGTGTAGTGATCTCATCTTTAAAGATCACAACTCTCTGATTATT
This sequence comes from Strongylocentrotus droebachiensis, assembly GCA_035222895.1. NCBI lineage: Eukaryota > Metazoa > Echinodermata > Echinoidea > Camarodonta > Strongylocentrotidae > Strongylocentrotus > Strongylocentrotus droebachiensis. The sequence goes on from JAVYIG010014391.1 coordinate 37,823, forward strand.
TGTCATGATTTTCTCAAACTTTCACCTATATGTTGCACTAACCTTGTCTGTTTTTAAACGAGCCAAACTTACTATGAAAGAAAGTGAATTGAACTGAATTTGAAGAGGCAATAAATCTCATCTCCATTTTCAATAGGTATCAAAAAACAATAGTGCATTTGATTGCCTAGATCAAGTTTAGGTGGGATTGTCTAGCTGATACAATTATAATCTTAGGACAATGGATAATATAATCCGATACACCATTTAGTTTTGTGGATCACGAACCTAATAACACAATTGCAACTATTTTCAAAAAATTAACCGGATTTAAATACCCTAATGTATGTATGTACCATACAAATCATGTTCAGATTACAGTATACATTATTGTCGTGCTCGCACATTACAAAAAGTGACACGCAAGGCTATTGAACAGGGGGGCATTTCATGAAGCAATTAGTCAGTGGTTTTCACGGACTAATATCATGTTCACCGACAATTTAGTCAGCGCTGACTAAATTTGACCAATCACAGTCCTGGAAAATAGTCGGTGACAAAAGAATTGTCGGTGAACATGATATTAGTCGGTGAAAACCACTGACTAATTAATTCATGAAACGCCCCCCAGGGGGGGTTGATTTTTCGAAATTAGTTTGATCCAAATCAATCGCAAATTTGCAGTCTCCTATCTCTTATGTACATACTTGCGATTGATATCAATCGCAAATAACTTGCCATTGATATCAACTCTTTGTAAGACGGGGCCCTGGTTTCATGTTTCTGTGTTGAACAAACCCACAAAGTGTTAAAATCAATCCAAACTTGAATGGCCAACCATAGCACAGTGTACAAAAACAATTAATAAAAATAAGAAGAAAAACAAAAAGATAACAACAGTGTGTTTTTACTGTTAATCTAGTGTCTACTATGAATTCTCTCTTTCCCATAAGCTTAGAGAAGGTCGAGTTCTAGGAAAGGTGAACAAATAATTTGTGAGCCTTAAATTCTATTTCTTTCTATGCAAGTGTCGAAGAGTCATTGACCGAAATTTCCATTTAAAATGTGAAAAAGAATGGCTCTTCAAATGCCCTCATATTAAAAAAATATGACAAAGTCTAACAGCTAAAGGTTTACAATGGACACATATTTAGTGTGTAGTCTTTCTGCATACAGTGAAAGTGACTCTTAGCTAGACTGAGCTACTTTCTTATCATTTTGATGATTCCAAAACTACCAATACTTACATTATCAACCTTTCCAGATGGTTTTATGTTAATCCTTTGTTTTCTTATGGATTGCCGTAAAAAGTCATTTTGAGGTCAATTTGATACATTTTACCAATACACATATTTTGTTTCCAGGTCACTGGTACACTTTCATGATATTTTTAGCCAGCATCTTAGAACGTATTGAATCAATATATCATGTACCCTCACAACTTTCATAACGCCTTTTACTGGTATATATTGTATTACTGTTGTTAACTGACTAGCCTAGATATGATAGACAATGATATGTATTTGATGAATCATCTTGAATCCATAATAAAGTGTACCCTGGGAGGATGGTTTTTGTATCATATTTCATTTTTTATCGGATATATCGAAGAAGTGTTGCTAAATGACTTGCCTACAGTTTGTACATGTGGTAGCCGATCGTATTTACTTCAGTGTTGAATCAATATTCAAGTGTTCTAATTTGGAAGTTCAATTCAGTAAATCAGTTATTTGTCAATGCCTAGCTTTTTGGGGGACAACTCCCCCACTTGAACACTCAAAATCATGCATTGGTTATCTCTTCAATAGGTCACTCTTTCCACACGGCTGTACTTGATAATGGATTGCATATTGTAAGAGGAAGAAGAGGAAGAGGAAGAGGAAGAGGAAGAGGAAGAGGAAGAGGAAGAGGAGGAGGAGGAGGAGGAGGAGGAGGAGGAGGAGGAGGAGGAGGAGGAGAGAAGAAGAAGAAGAAGAAGAAGAAGAAGAAGAAGAAGAAGAAGAAGAGGAAGAGGAAGAGGAAGAGGAAGAGGAGAGAGAGGAGGAGGAGGAGGAGGAGGAGGAGGAGGAGGAGGAGGAGAAGAAGAGGAAGAGGAAGAGGAAGAGGAATAGGAAGAGGAAGAGAAAGAGGAAGAGGAGAAGGAGAAGGAGAAGGAGAAGGAGAAGGAGAAGGAGAAGGAGAAGGAGGAGGAGGAGAAGGAGAAGAAGAAGGAGAAGGAGAAGGAGAAGGAGAAGGAAGAGGAAGAGGAAGAGGAGGAGGAGGAGGAGGAGGAGGAGGAGGAGAGAAGAGGAAGAGGAAGAGGAAGAGGAAGAGGAAGAGGAAGAGGAGGAGGAGGAGAAGGAGGAAGAGGAGGAGGAGGAGGAGGAGGAGGAGTAGAAGAAGAAGAAGAAGAAGAAGAAGAAATGAGGATAACGAGAAGAAGAAGGTGGAGGAGAAGGAAAAGGAAAAGAAGAAGAAAAAAAAGAAGAAGTGGTGGAAGGGAAACAAGAAAGAAAAGGAGAAGTAACATGAAGGAAAAAGAAAAAGAAAAAGAGAAGGTAAAGAAGAAGAAGAGGAGGGAGAGGAGGAGGATGAAGGAGAAGAAGAAGAAAATCAGTCCCATTTGATAGCTTTGTACACAAGAGAGGAGAGAGAGAGGGAAAGAGAGAGAAAAGAAAATGAAGGAAAATAAGTAGAATGAGGAAAAGAAGGAGAATGAAAAGAAGAAGAAGAAATATTGGCAAGCTAAGTGTTTTACAAAAAGTTCATGAATATCATCAGCATCCTTGGCCCAACAACATAAAATGTACAATCGCTCATAAACTGAAATTGTAGATATTAATTGTACTAAGATATGACAATAAGATTCACTGAAACAAAGGTTTATTTCAATTTTAATCAGTCATAAAGTTGTGTTGTTAAGTCATTGGCTTAACCACATGAACGACAACCATTTTCCCCTTTCCCTTTTTTTTGTTTCTTTCCTCTTTTATGGGTTACTATATCACAGCTTCAAAGTGAAAATGAAAGTACATACATCTAATGTGGACCCTTTGTAGTCTATGCCTTAGCTATCTTGGGACAAAGGAATGTGTGAATGAGAATAACGAAACCTGATGCGATTTCATACAAATCACAAATGAAACAGCTTCTGACTAGATAAAATGATTAACATTTGACAAAAGTGTTAACAAATGTGTAAGATATAACCAGTATGGCGATGCAGTAATAAAATCAAAGAGGTACTGTAACCACATTTCTTTAGTCTATTGACCTATATAAATAATTTTTTGAATAGAATTAGTGAAAAATCAAATGGTTGAATTGTGATATCACAGAGATCAACAGTCCAGCAAATCTTCCTTCTCCCCATTTTTTTTGAGGGGGGTACATACTAGTAAATGGAAAGTGATATAGAAAGTGATATAGAAAGTGATATGTAAAGCATTTATAGCCTATTTGTAGCTCTTTTAATTTCCCTTGCTATTTGTAATATCTTGGTGTTGGATTGGATATCTGATTTGTCAACAGTGTTCCATTTCTATTACTTCCACATTGGCTATTGTTAAACACATGAAGATACACAGTACAGGTTGAAAATAAGCTCCTATTTGAGAAGTGTATTGTCAGTTATAAGTGGATGGTCAAGAGAGGGCGCTAGACCCATAACTTCAACATTGCATCTGTTTTTATGAATATGGTTTACTGAAGGACAATTTGGGGGTCTGTTATTTTTTCTTTTCTTTCAAATCCAGCCTGAAATAGATTTCCTTATTAATGTGAAATATGGAGGGATTTTCTTTCATTTTGAAGTACAAAAATGTAACTTCCATCCTGTGTATATCAACAGATAGATTAAAGGTAAAGACCAGTTTTGGAAACGCCCCCCTCTAAAAAAATGAAATGGAAGCTCTTATTACCAATCATGTGAAAGAATATGTTTTTAATAATACGTGATCATACAAATTTTGCTGAGAAACCGCCTACTAATTGATATAT